>JARQOD010000575.1:0-140200 GCA_033576555.1 Oophaga sylvatica | reverse complement strand
GGTCCTTTTGGTGGCCTACTTTGTCTCGTGACGTCAGGGAATTTGTGCAGTCCTGCGGGACTTGCTGTCATGTATAGTGTACAGTTCCTATAGCGTCTTGTGCTTGGGTGCGAGGAAAACACAGGAGACACAGGTTGATATGAAATAACTTGTATTACTTCATACAAGCATGCAGAAAAGGTCACACAGTTTGCAGGAACAGAGTGTCACGCTGTATAGCAGATATATATATGTGATGACAATAATCTATATCAAAAGGGCAACATACTATATAACATGTGCATAGCTATATGATAACATAGATTTACCTGACAGAAAGTCCAGTGGGTCAAAACGGAATCCGTTATACGCTGTCTCCGGCTAGAGGGTGACCGGGGTCTAAGCTGACCCTAACTGGGGTCCTAACTAATCCCTCAACCTGGAGGTACTGTTAAAGGTACAGAGGTCCAGGCCACCAGCGTAAACCCTGTCTCCTATCAATCCCTGCCAACTGTATTCTAGTCCTAAGAAGGACCCTGAATACCACCAAAGGGAATGACCAGGTAACGGTTAATGAACAGAAAGACATACAAGAAAGATAAGAAATAAAGTAAATAAAGTCTTACATACAACACTCACACACAGTAGGAACACCATAGGTCTCAGAGATAAACTATAAGCTGTAAGAGTAAAAACAACTAAGGAGCTCTTAGCTTAAGTATTCCCAGAACCGATCCAGTCTGCTAAACTATATGAATGCTTTCACCGGCATCCAACACCCAGACTGGCAGGAATATAAAGGAAACTAATTAGAACATAATCCAAAGCAGCCGGGCGAGGCTGAACCTAGTCTTAGCAAAGAGCTAGGTAAAATTAACTCTCTCATTACCAAACACAAAGAAACAGCAGCTCAGCTGTGAGAAGTCAGAATGTGCAATCGCGACGATCTTCGTGGCGATGCACCCATGACAGTACCCCCCCTTCTACGAGGGCCTCCGGACCCTCATGACCAGGTCTGTCCGGGTAAGTTGTGTGAAAGGTCCGAACCAATCGATCTGCGTTATCATCAGACGCAGGGACCCACGTCCTCTCCTCAGGACCATACCCCCTCCAATGAACTTCCACGTTATCATTGATTACCACTGAAGGAGGAGGTAGAGGTGACGGTATGACTGGTGCCACATACTTTTTAAGTAATGACTTGTGAAACACATTATGAATTTTAAACGTAGGAGGGAGGTCCAGACGAAATGCCACAGGATTAATTATGGAACTGATCCTGTATGGCCCGATGAATCTGGGACCCAACCTCCAGGAGGGAACTTTAAGTTTTATATTCCTGGTAGACAACCACACCAGATCGTTCACCCTCAGATCTAGACCAGAAACTCTCCTCCTATCATCCATCCGTTTGTAAGGGTTCTCCGTAACCTTCAGTCTTAAGCGATCTGGAACTATCAGTCTCCCTGGAAGTCCCACAGGGGCGTCCCCCTGAGCCCCCAATACCTCCCCCTCAAGCTCAGAGCATACAGCTGACACTACAACTCCCTCCTGAGGAATAGGAACCGGATCATCAGTCTTCCCGACCCCTGGAAAGTACGAGATAAGGCATCAGGAAGCAACTTTATTGAGCAGTCATATGTGCGATGAGGAGGTAACTCTTTACACCCCTCCTCTGAGAACTTCTCCCAAAAGTCCTCCAGAAAAGGAGGCAAAGTCCTAGGCACAACCGCACCGATGACCGTGCTCATGCAGTTATTCTTGCAAAATTCACCCCACTGGCTTATCTTTCTGGATTGCCAATCAATCACTGGGTTATGTTTAGCCAACCAAGGAAGTCCCAACACAATAGGAGCAGGCAGACCCTCCAACACATAACAAGACAATTGCTCTTTATGTATTGCCCCTACTCGAAGATCTATGTTATGAACAGCTTGTACCAAGCTACCTTGACCAAGAGGTCTAGAATCAATAGAGAGTATAGGGACCGGTTTGGCCAATACACTCAGTTGCATACCATGCACCTGGGCAAACCGAGTGTCCACCAGATTAGCCCCGGACCCACTATCAAGAAAAACAGAAATCCTCTCAGTTCTAGTACCAATCACCACCTCCGCAGGCACGAGAAACTGAGAGGGATTTGGGGACGAAATACACACTCCCAGGTTAACTCCTTGGTTCAAAGAGGTCCGGGATGGACACCCCCCAACAAAATGTCCCTCTCTCCCGCAAAAGAAACACCTTCTAGTCTTGCGGCGCACCGCTGATTCCCTCCTACAAAATGATGTCCCTCCCAACTGCATGGGTTCCTCAGAACAGACCAGAGGAACCTCAGTATAAGGACTTTAGTAGTAGGTGGAGTCATCACGGGGGCGGAGTTACCTCGCGTCTTCCCCGAAGACGTCTATCAATGCGAATAGCGAGGGCCATAGCAGCCTCCAGTGATGGAGGAGAATCATACTGAGCCAACACATCTTTTAATTTGTCAGACAACCCTTGACAAAACTGGCTCCTAAGAGCAGGGTCATTCCACTGAGTATCTGTTGCCCATCTACGGAACTCAGAAGAATATTCCTCCGCTGGACGATTTCCTTGCCGTATTTTACGTAACCTTGTTTCAGCAAGGGAGACTCGATCCGGATCATCATATACCAGACCCAGGGCAGTAAAAAATCGATCCACTGACTGGAGATCTGGGGAGCCTGGAGGAATAGAGAACGCCCAAGATTGAGGATCCCCTTGTAAGAGCGAGATAACAATTCCCACCCTCTGCTCTTCACTCCCAGATGACCGAGGCCGCAGCCGAAAGTACAATTTACATGCCTCCCGGAAAGTAAAAAAATTTGTCCCGCCCACCAGTGAACCTGTCCGGGAGAGCAACCTTAGGTTCAGATCTGGTTTGCTCCGGGGGGACAAAACCTTGGACTTAATGTCTGCCAACTCCATGGACAATCCCTGCAACTGCCGGGCCAGCTGGGCTACTGGATCCATGATAGCTGGGGAGAATCTTTAGTAGGGCCGGTGAAAATGTCACGCTGTATAGCAGATATATATATGTGATGACAATAATCTATATCAAAAGGGCAACATACTATATAACATGTGCATAGCTATATGATAACATAGATTTACCTGACAGAAAGTCCAGTGGGTCAAAACGGAATCCGTTATACGCTGTCTCCGGCTAGAGGGTGACCGGGGTCTAAGCTGACCCTAACTGGGGTCCTAACTAATCCCTCAACCTGGAGGTACTGTTAAAGGTACAGAGGTCCAGGCCACCAGCGTAAACCCTGTCTCCTATCAATCCCTGCCAACTGTATTCTAGTCCTAAGAAGGACCCTGAATACCACCAAAGGGAATGACCAGGTAACGGTTAATGAACAGAAAGACATACAAGAAAGATAAGAAATAAAGTAAATAAAGTCTTACATACAACACTCACACACAGTAGGAACACCATAGGTCTCAGAGATAAACTATAAGCTGTAAGAGTAAAAACAACTAAGGAGCTCTTAGCTTAAGTATTCCCAGAACCGATCCAGTCTGCTAAACTATATGAATGCTTTCACCGGCATCCAACACCCAGACTGGCAGGAATATAAAGGAAACTAATTAGAACATAATCCAAAGCAGCCGGGCGAGGCTGAACCTAGTCTTAGCAAAGAGCTAGGTAAAATTAACTCTCTCATTACCAAACACAAAGAAACAGCAGCTCAGCTGTGAGAAGTCAGAATGTGCAATCGCGACGATCTTCGTGGCGATGCACCCATGACACAGAGGCAGGAGACACAGCAGGCCAGAGTAACTTCAAGCTCTACAATAACTCTCCAAAGCAGGTTCAGGATCTCTTCTCTGTACCGTAATTCCTCTGCAAACATGGATTCACCAGACAGCAGGTTTCCAGAGTCCAAAAGTGTTCCAAAGTTCCTCAGTAGGAAATAGCTGGAGTCCAAAATCCTAGGTTTCCAGGAGTCAGGTCACAGGCTGACTGAAGCTTGATTCAGGAGCACTGATTGTTCAGCTGAGGCTGCTTAAGAAGCAAGAGGAGAGAATCAGGGCGGGAACATGAAAGCTGGAACCTCCATATTAACTGAGGGCAAGATAGCTGCAGCAAGACAGAAAGCAAAATGGCCAACGGAAAACTGAGTTTCAAGGAACATATCAAAAGAGACAAAGAACCTTACATTACTCCCCCCTTAGGGACAACCTCCGGATGACCTCAGACCAGGCTTGTCAGGGTACCTCTGATGAAACTGGCGGAGCAGGCGAGGAGCATTTACATTATTGACTGGTTCCCATGAGTTGTCCTCCATTGGGTAACCCTGCCATTTAATCAAATATTGCAACTGATTTCTGTACAACCTGGAATCTAGAATCCTTTCCACCATAAATTCTTCCTGACCATCGACCAGCACTGGGTCAGGGCAAGGAGAAGAGCGTCCAGGAAACGTATTGGGTGTTGCAGCCTTTAGTAGGGATACATGAAAGACAGGGTGGATTCTCATAGTTCTGGGCAGTTGAAGACGACAAGCAACAGCACTTATAATCTTACTGATCTTATAAGGTCCAATGTACTTATGTCCCAATTTAGACGATGGAATCTTTAATTTAAGATTTCTGGTTGACAGCCAGACCAAATCTCCTACCTTGAAAGCTGGTGCAGGTTTACGAAATTTATCTGCTGCTTTCTTGTACCTTTCCTGAGCCAATTCTAGATTTTCCTTTAGAAGATCCATATTCTTTTGTAAAGAAGTGATTCTTTCAGCCACTGCCGGCAAGGGCGTATCTATGGGAAATCGAGGAAGAATGTTAGGATGATAACCTAAATTGGAGTAAAAAGGAGACTGCTTAGTGGAGGCGCTCTGAGAGTTGTTATAAGAGAACTCAGCCAGTGTAAGTAGATCCACCCAATCATCTTGTAGGTGGCAGATAAAGCAGCGGAGATACTGCTCCAGGTCTGATTGGTTCGTTCTGTCTGTCCATTAGTCTGGGGATGAAAAGCAGAAGAAAGGTTTACTTTAATGTCCAATGCGGCACAGAAATTTTGCCAAAACCTTGAAGTGAATTGCACCCCTCGATCCGAAATGACCTCATCCGGTACTCCATGTAAGCGAAACACATTCTTAATCATTAAGTCTGATGTCTGTTTTGCAGTGGGTAATCCGACACAAGGGATAAAATGAGCTGCCTTTGTTAGACGATCAACCACCACTAGAATGGTGTTCTTCCCTTGAGAGGTTGGTAACTCCACAATGAAGTCCATAGAAATGGATCCCCACGGGCGGGACGGGGTGGGAAGAGGTTGTAACAGACCAGTTGGTGAGGAGCGAGGTGTTTTGCATCTTGCACAGACTTCACATGAAGTGACATAGTTTAAAACATCTTTCCTGTAAGTGGGCCACCAAAAGAAACGAGAAAGAAATTCTTGTGTCTTTAGAATTCCCCTATGCCCGGCTATCTTGGAATCGTGGATGAGTTGCAATACTCTCAATCTGACTGTTTCAGGTATATACAGACGTTGTCCCTGAATCCACACACCATTCTTAAAAACAAGACTTACGTCCCTTGGGGGTTGAGCCAACAAAGAATCCGCATGGTATGCTTCCTTGATGTCCTTAAGTAGGTCTTGATTATGAATCACTCCCAGGAATCTAGAGTCAGGAAGAATAGTCTTAGGAGGAGTAAGTGGACGTGTCTCTGCTGAATGAATCCTAGAGAATGCATCAGCCTTTCCATTGCGCGATCCTGGTCTATAAGAAATGACAAAATTAAATTGGTTTAGGAAAAGATTACAGCGAGCCTGGCGAGGAGTCAGGCACTTAGCCGACCTGATAAATTCAAGGTTACGATGGTCTGTCAGGACGACTATTTGCTGTGCAGCTCCCTGAAGAAGGTGTCTCCATTCCTTGAAGGCGGCAATAATGGCCAACAATTCTCTATTGCCCACATCGTAGTTCCTCTCAGCCGAAGACAACTGCTGGGAAAAGAAGGCACAGGGATGCAAGACATTCTTCTCACCTGTTCTCTGAGAGAGTATAGCTCCAACGGCACAGTCTGAAGCATCCACCTCTATTATGAAGGCAAGCTCGGGGTTGGGATGTACTAAGATAGGTGCGGTGGTAAATTTATCCTTTAAACAGGAAAATGCTTCCTGCGCTTGCGGGGTCCAGGAGAACCTAGACTGTTTCCGGGTAAGTTGGGTGATAGGTGACACTACCTCAGAGAAATTTCTAATGAAACGTCTATAGAAGTTGGCAAACCCGATGAAGCGCTGCACCTCCTTCACATTTCTAGGAATTGGCCAATCCTTGATGGCTTGGGTCTTGCTTCCATCCATACTAATCCCTTGCGTAGATAGTACATACCCCAGAAATTGAATTTCGGTCCTATGGAATTCACACTTTTCAAGTTTGATGTAGAGATGGTTTTGTCTTAGGCGTTCTAAGACCATTCTCACATGTCCATGATGTTCCTCTGTGGAGTTAGAAAAATTAGAATATCATCCAGATAAATCACCACAAATGTATCTAGGAGATCCCTGAAGATGTCATTCACCAAGTGTTGGAAAGTGGCTGGGGCGGTACTCAGACCAAAAGGCATAACTAGATATTCAAAGTGTCCATAGCGTGACCTGAAAGCAGTCTTCCATTCATCCCCAGGTCTAATACGGACCAAGTTATAGGCCCCACGGAGATCCAGGTTAGAGAAAATTTTGGCATGTCGCACTCTCTCCAACAACTCAGGGATTAAAGGCAATGGATAACGGTTTCTAATAGTAACCTTATTGAGTTCCCTATAGTCTATGCAGGGTCTCAGAGATCCATCTTTCTTCTTCACAAAGAAGATGGGTGCACCTGCGGGAGATGAAGAGGGGCGTATGAAGCCTTTGGCTAGATTTTCATCTATGTAGTCCTTCAAAGCTTTTAGCTCGGGCCCCGCTAGGGGGTAGATCTTACCAAAAGGTATCTCGGCTCCAGGCAATAATTTGATTGGACAATCATATGGACGGTGAGGAGGAAGCTGATCAGCGTTCTTCTTGTCACATAAATCCACATAGTCCTGGTATACAGCTGGTAGTTCAGGGACTGACATGGTTCCTTTAGGAACAGAGCAAGCTGAAACTCCTTGACTCATCTGTTTCTCCGGAAAGTGTAATTCCTTGGTCTCCCAGTTAATCGTAGGATTCTGCGCCTGTAGCCATGGTAGCCCTAGAATAATGGGAAAGTGGGGAGAAGAGATAAGCATAAAAGACATTTTCTCCTGATGATCTTACCCATAAGGACCCTCAAAGGCTCTGTTTCCTGATCCACTGGTCCAGAGGTCAGCAGGGAGCCATCCACAGTCTCCATCTGTACTGGAGTAGCCTTCTTCACTGAACGTATCCCCTGTTTCAGAGCAAAGGAGATATCCATAAAATTTCCACTTGCTCCTGAGTCGATCATAGCAGAGCTAGACACCCAGACTGAGTCAACCCAGAGTTTGATGGAAAGGAAGCAATGAGAATTGTTTCTTTTACAACTCAGCTGGGACACCGCTGAGGAAACTTGAAAAATTGCAGCGTTTATACCGTCATTGTCCCCAGAACTAACAGAGTTTAAGTCCGAAAAATCAAGATCTCTTGCAGCAGATCTCTCTGGAATCTGAGGCTCGGACATGACAGAGCTCCTCTCGCAACACTCACAGTGAATGACTGCTGCAGTAGTCTTACGAGAACGGCTGGGGCAGTTTATAATGAAGTGCCCTGACTTACCACAGTAAAAACATAGATTTTCCTTTATACGATGTTCTTTGCGTGCATCACTAACCCGTCTTTGTAAAGAGTCCACCTGCATGGGTTCAGGTTCTGGTTCCCTTGTGATCCTACTCAAAGGTTCCTTAGCTGAGGAGGGAGGTAGGAAAAGGTTAGTGCGATTATTTTCGAACCATCTCTCTTGTCTGCGTTCAGTCAGACGAGCATCAATACGGATACAATAGTTAATAAAGTCACCTAACGCAGTGGGAGGGTCGGCACGAGCAAGTTCATCCTTAATCAGTGGAGACAACCCTTTCCGAAAAATAGATTTTTTGGCGGAAGTGTCCCAAGTGGTATCAAGAGCCCATCTCCTGAAATCCAAGGCATATTCGGCTACTGAACGCTTACCTTGGCGCAAAGTTAACATGGCTGCTTCAGCTGTTGCACCTCGATTGGGGTCATCAAACACCTGCCCCATGGCTGAAATAAAAGCATCAAGGTGATTCAAACAATCATCCTCAGTCTCAATCAGAGGGTTTGCCCACATCAAAGCCTTATTGGTAAGCAACATGATTATAGTAAGCACTTTGGATCGTTCAGTGGGAAATTGTGAAGCATGTGCAGAGAAAAATAGATTGCATTGGTTAATAAATCCCCTGAATTTCTCACGTTCACCGCCAAAACGAAAAGGAGGTAACTTGGGGATCCCAGAACTCGGGGTTATGGCAGGAGCCTGGACTCGTTCCTCTAGAGCCTCAATCCTGGCTCGTAATTCCTGGGTAGTTTGTCCAAACACTTGCAAATTATGATTAGTGAGGTCCTGTAGGCTTGCAAAACGGGTCTTTATAGTCTGTAAATCTGCAAGGATTGTATCAGTCACTCCGCAAAGCTCCTTTATGCGGGCCCCCATCTTCCAGATCTTTTAAGGCAGAAGTGCTGGAATGGTTGTGAGAAGTCACAACCACTGTCATCACAGAAGGTATTAAACGGACATCTGATATCCACAGTCACAGCAGACACGGCTTTCCCAGACCCAGCAGACACTAAACATTGGCTCCTGAATCTTGTCATGTATAGTGTACAGTTCCTATAGCGTCTTGTGCTTGGGTGTGAGGAAAACACAGGAGACACAGGTTGATATGAAATGACTTGTATTACTTCATACAAGCATGCAGAAAAGGTCACACAGTTTGCAGGAACAGAGGCAGGAGACACAGCAGGCCAGAGTAACTTCAAGCTCTACAATAACTCTCCAAAGCAGGTTCAGGATCTCTTCTCTGTACCGTAATTCCTCTGCAAACATGGATTCACCAGACAGCAGGTTTCCAGAGTCCAAAAGTGTTCCAAAGTTCCTCAGTAGGAAATAGCTGGAGTCCAAAATCCTAGGTTTCCAGGAGTCAGGTCACAGGCTGACTGAAGCTTGATTCAGGAGCACTGATTGTTCAGCTGAGGCTGCTTAAGAAGCAAGAGGAGAGAATCAGGGCGGCAACATGAAAGCTGGAACCTCCATATTAACTGAGGGCAAGATAGCTGCAGCAAGACAGAAAGCAAAATGGCCGACGGAAAACTGAGTTTCAAGGAACATATCAAAAGAGACAAAGAACCTTACACTTGCTCTCACTCCAAGCCTTGCTCTCGCTCTAGTGGTTTGTTGATGCCATTACCTGTGCCCAAGAGACCATGGACCCATATCTCTATGGATTTCATTTCCGACCTTCCTGTTTCTCAGAGAATGACCGTTATCTGGGTGATTTGTGATAGGTTTTCCAAAATGATACATCTTGTGTCATTACCTAAGTTGCCTTCCTCCTCCGAATTGGTGCCTTTGTTCCTTCAGCACGTGGTTCGGTTACACGGCATTCCTGAGAACATTGTGTCTGACAGAGGAGTCCAGTTTGTTTCCAGATTTTGGAGGACTTTTTGTTCTAAACTTGGTGTTCAATTGTCTTTCTCCTCTGCTTTTCATCCTCAGACCAATGGACAAACTGAGAGAACAAACCAGACCTTGGAGACTTATCTGAGATGCTTTGTGTCTGCTGATCAAGATGACTGGGTCTCTTTTTTGCCTTTGGCTGAGTTTGCTCTTAATAATAGGGCTAGCTCTGCCACTTTGATGTCTCCATTTTTCTGCAATTTTGGGTTTCACCCTCGATTTTCTTCGGGACAGACGGAGGTTTCTGTCTGTCCAGGTGTTGACTCTGTTGTGGAGCGTATGCAGCAGATTTGGGACCAGGTAGTGGAGAGGTTGTCCCTCTCTCAGGAGAGGGCCCAGCGGTTTGCCAACCGGCATAGAACTGATGGTCCTCGGTTTGAAGTGGGGGACTTGGTCTGATTGTCCTCAAGAAATATCCCTATGAGAGTTGCATCTCCTAAGTTTAAGCCTAGGTTCATTGGACCTTATAAGATCATGGAGATTCTTAATCCTGTTTCCTTTCGTTTACTTCTTCCAGGGACATTTAAGATCCATAACGTGTTCCACAAGTCCTTATTGAAGAGGTTTGTCGAGCCAGTGGTTCCTATGGCTGCGCCTCCTGACCCTGTTTTGGTTGAGGGCAATCTGGAGTATGTGGTTGAGAAAATATTGGATTCTCGTTTTTCTAGACGGAAACTCCAGTATTTGGTTAAGTGGAGAGGTTATGGTCAGGAAGACAATTCTTGGGTGTTTGCTTCGGACATCCATGCTAGGAGACTGATCCGTGCGTATCACAGAGCTCATCCTGACCGACCTGGTTGCCCAAATGCGGGTTCGGTGACCCCTCCTCAAGGGGGGTACTGTTGTGAATGTGTTAGAAATGAATTCTGAGCAGAAGCTCCCTCTGGTGGTTACAAACAGTACTGAACCATTCAATGAAGATTGTGAAGATTGGCAATCAGGAGTTACAGACTGGTCTTATATAAGGGAGGTTCCCTCCCATCAGGGTTGCCGGTGACCAATTGTTCTTGTCTCAACTTTGGTTCCTGGTTCACTTGGAAGCTTGCTGAGTTTTGCCTGCATCTTCTGCTAACAGATAAGATATTTTCTGCTTTTATTTTTGTGCTTGCTTTTTGCATTTTTTCCTTGTGCTCCTCTCAGTTTATCTGAGCCACTGTTATTTGTTCATTTGCCTTTTCCAGTTTTTTCAGTGGCTGCGGCTTAGTTTTGTTACACCAGAGAACTAATTTAGGTGGTAGAGGTCGTGTGATCTCAGGTGTTTTTGCAATTAGTAGAGTTGGTATTTTTTTAGGGTTTTTTGGATTGCAGTAAGTGTCCTTCCTATCCTTTTCTTTCTAGGAAGATTGGGCCCCAACGTTTGCTCATACTATTTTCTGTCTGTGTCTGTATTTCCTCTTGTCTAACCGCCATTACATGTTTGGGGGCTTCCTATGTTCTTTGGGGATCTGCTCCGGGGCAGATAGCTTTCCTCTTTCTATCTTTAGGTGTAGTTAACCTCTCAGGCTGTGACGAGGCGTCTAGGACCAACGTAGGTACGCTCCACGGCTGCCTTTAGTTGTGGTGGTTAGTCAGGGTACTGCAATCCAGTAGATTCCAACCTCTCTGGTGTATTGCCGTTTTTGCCTGCTCTCATCAGCTACCAAATCATAACACATTAGTTTCATCGTATAATAACCCCAGAGCCTGAAAAAATACATCAACATCATTCAAAACAGGATCCCCAGGTGTCAGGGAAAAAGCCCTATCCTGAGGGTCGCCGGGCAGCAGAGAGATGACAATTTGAACCTGCTGTGCTGCGTTCTCTGAGGACTTAGGCTTCAAGGCAAAAAACAACTTACAGTTATTTTTGAAATTCAGAAATTTAGACCGATCCCCCAAAAATAAATCTGGTATGGGGATCCTAGGTTCCACAACCGGCAACCTAGCAAGATAGGTAGCAATACTCTGAACCTCAGCGGCAAGCCGCTCCACATGGCCAGACATCTGTGCAAGCTCCATTGAGGACAAAGAAAAAATTACTCCTCAACACCCAGAGAAAAAGAGGAAAAAAATGCAACAAACAGAAAAAAAAAATTCTGACAACTCCCCTTTTTTTTTTTTCTTTTTTACTATTTTTCCCTTCTGTTGAGTACAATATAATTTTCAGTTTGGCCGGTAATACTGTTATGTTTCGGTAGCTGAGGAGAAATAACAAAAAATAGCAAAAGCCGCAATACACCAGAGAGGCTGGGAACTACTGGGTTGCAGAACCCTCAAAGAAACAGGAAGCCCCCAAACAATGGTTAGACAAGAAGAAAATACGAACACAGACAGAAAATAGCATAAGCAAACGCTGGGGCCCAATACTGTCTAGATAGAAAAGTATAGGAAAGAATTCTGTCTGCAACCCAAAAAACCCTGACAAAAATACCAACACTTCTGATTAACAAAAAAACCTGAGATCACACGATCTCTACCACTTCAATCAGATCTCTGGTGCAACACACAGCAATTCAGCAAACAAAAAGCGACACAGGAACAGAGCAAAAGTGCAAACACAAACGGAGCACAAATGCAGAGCCAGGCCCCAAAAGGGGACCAGGCTGAAGTCCACTGCAAGGCAGCATACCAGCAAGGAAAATCCAACCAGAGGAAAAAAACAGCAAATCACTTATCTGAATGATAGCAGGAATGCAAGCTGAGATCCAAGCAAGGCCTGGAAGAACAATTGATTACCGGCAAGGCTGATGGGAGTTCAGGTCACTTATATCAGACCATTCGGACCCAGCTGAAAGCCATTCAGCAAATGGTTCATTACCCTCAGCAACCACCGGAGAGAGCCCCAGCTCCAAAGTTGCCTCCAACGTGTTCACAACAGCCCTCTCCTGAGAGAGAGACAATTTATCCACTACTTGATCCCAAATCTGCTGCATTCTCTCCACCATAGAGTCAACACCCGGACAGACAGAAGCCTCCACCTGCCCCGGAAAACCGAGAATGAAACCCGAAATTGCAGAAAAAAGACATCAAGGTGGTAGAACTAGCCCTATTATTCAGAGCAAATTCAGCCAAAGTCAAAAAAGACACCCGGTCATCCTGATCAGCAGACACAAAACATCTCAAATAAGTCTCCAAGGTCTGGTTTGTTCTCTCAGTCTGCCCATTGGTCTGAGGATGAAACGCAGAGGAGAAAGACAACTGAATTCCCAGTTTAGAACAGAAGGTTCTCCAAAATCTGGAAACAAATTGGACTCCTCTGTCAGACACAATGTTCTCTGGAATGCCGTGCAGCCGAACCACCTGCTGAAAAAACAAGGGCAACAACTCGGAAGAGGATGGCAACTTCGGCAGTGGCACAAGATGTATCATCTTAGAAAACCTATCACAGATCACCCAGATAACGGTCATTCTCTGAGAGACAGGGAGGTCGGAAATAAAGTAAAATAGAGATATGGGTCCATGGCCTCTTGGGCACAGGCAATGGCATTAACAATCCACTAGAGCGAGAGCAAGGTTTGGACCAAGAACAAGTCCCACAGGACTCCACAAAGTTCCTGACGTCACGAGATAACGTAGGCCACCAAAAGGACCGACTCACCAAATCTCTAGTACCAAAACTACCGGGATGACCAGCCAATGCAGAGCAATGAACTTCAGACGTAACTTTTTCTCTCCATTGGTCTGGGACATACAATTTCCCCGCAGGGCAACGTTCAGGTTTATCCCCCTGAAATTGCTCCAGGGCCAGTCTCAAATCGTGTGAGATAGCGGAAAGAACGACACCCTCCTTCAGAATGGCCATAGGCTCAGTCACATCAATAGAATCCGCAAGGAAACTCCTCGAGAGGGCATCCGCCTTAACATTCTTAGTACCCGGGAGGAAGGAGACCACAAAGTTAAAATGTGTGAAAAACAAGGCCCACCTGGCCTGTCTGGGATTCAATCGCTTGGCTGATTCAAGATAGATCAAGTTTTAGTGGTCAGTGAGGACCACAACTTGATGTTTGGCTCCCTCCAACCAATGTCTCCACTCTTCGAATGCCCACTTCATAGCCAATAATTCCCGATTCCCCACATCATAATTACATTCAGCTGGGAAAACTTTCGGGAGAAGAAGGCACAAGGGTTAATCTTAAAGGATACAGGATCCCTTTGGGACAAAACGGCTCCTGCACCAATCTCAGAAGCGTCTATCTCCACCTGAAATGGTAGAGAAACATCAGGTTGCCGTAGAACAGGAGCAGAAGTGAATCTCCGCTTGAGTTCCTCAAATGCAGAAACTGCCTCAGGAGACCAATTCACCACATCAGAACCCTTTTTGGTCAAATCAGTCAGTGGTTTCACAATACCAGAGAAATTACTTATAAATTTACGGTAAAAATTAGCAAAACCCAAAAATCTCTGAAGAGCCTTCAATGAAGTGGGTTGAACCCAATTACAAATGGCCTGAACCTTAACCGGGTGTAACGGGTCAGGTAGGTGGAACCTCTGAGCTTTATTTATACAAGAAGGTTATACTTGTAAGAGAGCGGGTGGCGCCCAGGGAGACGGACAGGAAGTCATGGCAAGTAACGGGGCAGTCTCTGGTTATACGGGAAAGGATCACGGCAAGTGACCGGGGCAGTCTCTGGATTGACAGGCAGGTTGTCACGGCAAGTGACCGGGGCAGTCTCTGGATAGACAGGCAGGTTGTCACGGCAAGTGACCGGGGCAGTCTCTGGATTGACAGGCAGGTTGTCACGGCAAGTGACCGGGGTAGTCTCTGGATAGACAGGCAGGTTGTCACGGCAAGTGACCGGGCAGTCTCTGGATTGACAGGCAGGTTGTCACGGCAAGTAACTGGGGCAGTCTCTAGATGGACAGGTATATACGACCTGAGATGGTGAAGCCTACCGGTAGGCTAGCAGGCAGATGGCGGATGGACACTCCCAAGTGAACAGGCGAGAGTCTCTGGAACAGCCGGGGATCACCGCTTGTGACGTCCGAACCTCCGGGTAGGGCTGCAGTCAGATGGCAGATGATCGCTCCCAAGTGAGCAGGCAAGAGTCTCTGGAATAGCCGGAGATCACCGCTTGTGACGTCCGAACCTCCGGGTAGGGCTGCAGTCAGATGGCAGATGATCGCTCCCAAGTGAGCAGGCAAGAGTCTCTGGAATAGCCGTGGATCACCACTTGTGACGTCCGAACCTCCGGGTAGACTTGCGGACAGGTAGCATACAGCAAACGGGCAGGAAACAGGCAGGTAACTGGTAACGGGACCTGAGGGCTGAAGCAGAGTGAAACAGTGCAACAACAACATTGCACGGGCACCTCCATTAAGGAGGAAGCCCTTAATATAGGGTGGAGTCCTCCGGCATTGGCCGGGGACTTATTTGAAAAATGCGCGCGGCTCCTTTAAGAGCGGGGAGGGCGCGGGCGCGCGCCCTAAGTCCAGCAGCAGGGAAGGAGCGCGCGGCCCCAGCAGGGCGGAAGGAGGACGCTGAGGAAGGGTAAGGGGGGCGACGTCCCTGCCTGGCAGAGGACGCTGCTGCAGGGGAACAGCGTCCCTGCCTGGCAGAAGGCAGGGACGCCGACGCTACAGTACCCCCCCTTCTAGGCCCCCCCCTCTTTAGGCCAGAAAGAAATTTAGCTAGGATGAGAGGGGCATGGATGTTCTCCCGAGGCTCCCACGTTCTCTCCTCAGGACCAAACCCCTTCCAATCCACCAAAAAATAAGTCTTTCTTCCTACCCTTTTGGTGACCAGAATGTTCTCTACCTCAAATTCATCGTCAGCAGACACTGGAGCAGGAGGTGTACCTGTAGACTTGAAAAAAGAGTTAAGTACCACCGGTTTGAGGAGAGATACATGGAAAGAGTTAGGAATGCGCAAATTGGCCGGGAGTTTCAATTTATAGGACACCGGGTTGATCTGACTGATGATCTCAAAGGGACCGATGAACCGAGGGCCTAACTTGTAGGAAGGAATCTTGAGCCGGACATACTTGGACGAAAGCCAGACCTTATCTCCAGGACGGAATTGAGGAGGATCCAGACGTCTTTTGTCAGCATGTCTCTTCATACGCTCGGATGACTGAATGAGTGCGGATCGGGTACTCTCCCATATGGAGGAAAATTCTCTAACCAGAGATTCCGCAGCTGGATTGTCCACAGAGATGGTGACAGGAACAGGGATCCGAGGGTGCTGACCGAAGACTACAAAAAACGGAGACTTGGAGGAAGATTCGCTCTCGTGATTATTGTAAGAGAATTCGGCCCAAGGCAGGAGCTCCACCCAGTCAGAATGGTGGGCATTAACGAAGTGCCGGAGATAACTGGTCAGATTCTGATTGATTCGCTCAACTTGTCCATTGGACTGCGGGTGGTAAGCGGAGGAGAAATCCAAGGTGACGTCTAGCAACTTACAAGTGGCTCTCCAGAAACGTGAGGTGAACTGTACCCCACGATCCGACACAATGTGACGAGGCAGACCATGGAGACGGAAGATGTGGCGGATAAAGTCTTTAGCCAACTCGGGTGGAGACGGAAGACCTGGCAGAGGAATGAAGTGAGCCATCTTGGAAAAGCGGTCAGCGACCACCCAAATGACCGTACAACCGGCAGAAACGGGCAGATCTGTTATGAAGTCCATGGCTATATGCTGCCAGGGGGCAGCGGGTACAGGAAGCGGAAGAAGACGGCCGGCAGGCAGGTGTCTCGGAACTTTGTTGCGGGCACAGGAGACACAGGCAGATACAAAGTCTATTACGTCCTTGTGCAGGGTAGGCCACCAATAATGCCGGGTTATGAGTTGGAGGGTCTTTTTCTGACCAACGTGGCCAGCTAGTTTAGACGAATGACCCCAGTGTAGGATTCTCTTCCGGTCGGTTACTGATACGAACGTCTTACCAGGAGGGAGACGATTTAGACTCACGGGAGCCACCCGCATCACTCTGGCGGGATCGATGATATGTTTAGGTTCTTCCTCGAGATCTGACACCAGGAAAGACCGGGACAAGGCATCAGCCTTGACGTTCTTGTCAGCCGGGACAAAATGCAAGAGAAAATCGAAGCGGGCAAAAAACAAGGACCACCGGGCTTGGCGAGGGTTAAGTCTCTGAGCATGCTGGAGGTAAGCCAGATTCTTGTGGTCCGTGTAAATGATTACCGGATGAAGAGCCCCCTCGAGTAGGTAACGCCACTCCTCCAATGCCAACTTGATGGCCAATAACTCTCGGTCTCCTATGGAGTAGTTGCGCTCGGAGGAGGAGAAGAGTTTGGAGAAGAAGCCGCAGGATACCATCCTCCCGGATGAAGATTTTTGAGTGAGTACCGCTCCGGCTCCAGAGGAGGAAGCGTCCACCTCCAGGAAGAACTGCTTGTTGCCGTCCGGGCGATGCAGCACTGGAGCGGAAGAGAAGGCCTGTTTTAAGGAAAGAAAGGCCTCCTCTGCTTCGGGCGTCCACTGTTTGGGGTTAGCATCCTTGCGGGTGAGCGCGGAGATTGGAGCAGTCCTGGAAGAGAAGTGCGGTATGAAGAGGCGGTAATAGTTGGCGAATCCCAGGAACCGCTGAATGGCCTTCAACCCCTCCGGTCGAGGCCACTTCTCGATGGCAGACAGTTTCTCCGGATCCATTCGTAGGCCTGTCTGAGAAATGATGTAGCCCAAAAACGGAAGCGAGGTCTGCTCAAAGAGGCACTTCTCATATCTGGCGAAGAGGTGATTCTGCCTGAGCCTGAGCAGAACCTGACGAACATCCCTCCGGTGAGACTGGAGGTCCGGAGAGAAGACCAAGATATCGTCTAGGTACACCACAACGCAAGAGTAGAGGAGGTCCCGAAAGATGTCATTGACCAACTCCTGAAAGACTGCTGGAGCATTACAGAGACCAAAGGGCATCACCAAATACTCGTAGTGGCCGTCCCGGGTGTTGAATGCCGTCTTCCATTCATCTCCCCGACGGATACGAACCAGGTTGTATGCCCCACGAAGATCCAGTTTGGTGAAGATTCTCGCCCCTCTAAGTCGATCAAACAATTCTGGAATGAGCGGAAGAGGGTACTTATTCTTCACCGTGATCAAATTTAAGCCTCTGTAGTCAATACAGGGACGGAGAGATCCGTCTTTCTTTTTTACGAAGAAGAAACCTGCTCCCGCTGGGGAGGTAGATTTCCAGATTAATCCTTTGGCCAAGTTCTCCTCGATATATTCGGACATTGACCTGGTCTCAGCAGCGGACAATGGGTAAATACGCCCACGGGGAGGCGTAGTACCAGGTAGCAGGTCGATCGGGCAATCATACGGTCTGTGTGGGGGTAATGTCTCTGCTTCCTTTTTATTAAAGACATCAGCGAAAGACCAATATGGAATCGGGAGTCCTGGTAGATTAGCAGGTGTAGGAGAAGGACGGACAGGATGAACAGGCACCAGACACGTTTGATGACAGTCCTGTCCCCAGCGAAGAATCTCTCCAGTCTGCCAGTCGAGCACGGGTGCATGCTTTTGGAGCCAAGGCAGACCTAGTAAGAAAGCGTGAGAGAGTCCAGGTAGAACATGAAATGAGATACTCTCAGAATGTAACATTCCCACCTGCAGGGTTATAGCCTCGGTGATAAGCTGGATGGGACGTGGTAGAAGACCCCCATCTACAGCAGCAACAGATACTGGTTCAAGCAGAGGTTTGGTGGGAATGCGATATTTCTCTACCAGAGCCTGTGAAACGAGATTCCCAGCTGCTCCAGAATCAAGTTGGGCTAGTTCGAAGTAACGGTTCTCACCGAGGAGAATTGAGACAGACAGCAGCAGAGATGAAGAGGATTTATTCTTGTCTAGGTGGACCTCTCCGAGCGAACCTAGACACAGGCGTTTCCCGACCTCTCTGGACAGGTACGGATCCGGTGCTCCTTACTGCCACAGTAGAAGCAACTCCCCTCAGCACGGCGTGAGTCCTGACGGGCTTTGACCATCTTGGTCTGGTCGACCTGCATGGGCTCTGCCGGGGGCACTTGAGGAGATACGGAAGGAGTTACAGGTCTCTGAAATGAAGGAGCTAGGCGAGGAAACCTTCTCTCACGGGTGACCTCTTTGGCTCGCTCCTGGAACCGTAGATCAATTCGATTGGCCAGAGTTATTAGGTCATCGAGAGAGGTTGGAATGTCCCGGCCGGCAAGTTCATCTTTAATGCGGCCGGACAGGCCCTCCCAGAAGACAGCTATCAGAGCGTCATTATCCCAAGCCAGCTCTGAGGCAAGGGTACGAAACCTTATGGCATATTGACCCACGGTGAGACTCTCCTGACGAAGACGCAGCAGAGATGATGCAGAGGAGGTCTTCCGTCCGGGTTCATCGAATACCTTCCGGAAGGCTAAGAGAAAAGCAGACAGGTTAGACACCAGAGGATCTTCTCTTTCCCAAAGAGGATTTAGCCAGGCCAGGGCCTCTCCGGTGAGATGTGACATGATGAAGGCAATTTTGGCCCGGTCAGAGTTAAACTGGTGTGCCAGGAGTTCAAAATGCAGGGTACATTGGTTGATGAAACCCCGAGCCAGAGCAGGGTCGCCTCCAAACCGAGGAGGAGCTGAAAGTCGAGGTCCTGGAATAGAAACCACGGAGTTGGTAAGCAGCGGAACTGCCGAATTGCGAGTCATGGTGCTCGCGGTGGTTGTCGGGGAAGTATTCAGAGTGTCCAGGCGGGAATTAACACACCGCAGATGACCCAGGATGGACTCCTGTTGAGACCTCTGACGAGACAGTTCATGACACAGGTCAGATAGCGAAGGGGTTTGGGTGCCACCGGGTTCCATGGCCCGAGCAAACTGTAACGGGTCAGGTAGGTGGAACCTCTGAGCTTTATTTATACAAGAAGGTTATACTTGTAAGAGAGCGGGTGGCGCCCAGGGAGACGGACAGGAAGTCACGGCAAGTGACGGGGCAGTCTCTGGTTATACGGGAAAGGATCACGGCAAGTGACCGGGGCAGTCTCTGGATTGACAGGCAGGTTGTCACGGCAAGTGACCGGGGCAGTCTCTGGATAGACAGGCAGGTTGTCACGGCAAGTGACCGGGGCAGTCTCTGGATTGACAGGCAGGTTGTCACGGCAAATTGACCGGGGTAGTCTCTGGATAGACAGGCAGGTTGTCACGGCAAGTGACCGGGGCAGTCTCTGGATTGACAGGCAGGTTGTCACGGCAAGTAACCGGGGCAGTCTCTAGATGGACAGGTATATACGACCTGAGATGGTGAAGCCTCCCGGTAGGCTAGCAGACAGATGGCGGATGGACACTCCCAAGTGAACAGGCGAGAGTCTCTGGAACAGCCGGGGATCACCGCTTGTGACGTCCGAACCTCCGGGTAGGGCTGCAGTCAGATGGCAGATGATCGCTCCCAAGTGAGCAGGCAAGAGTCTCTGGAATAGCCGGGGATCACCGCTTGTGACGTCCGAACCTCCGGGTAGGGCTGCAGTCAGATGGCAGATGATCGCTCCCAAGTGAGCAGGCAAGAGTCTCTGGAATAGCCGTGGATCACCACTTGTGACGTCCGAACCTCCGGGTAGACTTGCGGACAGGTAGCATACAGCAAACGGGCAGGAAACAGGCAGGTAACTGGTAACGGGACCTGAGGGCTGAAGCAGAGTGAAACAGTGCAACAACAACATTGCTCGGGCACCTCCATTAAGGAGGAAGCCCTTAATATAGGGTGGAGTCCTCCGGCATTGGCCGGGGACTTATTTGAAAAATGCGCGCGCGCTCCTTTAAGAGCGGGGGAGGGCGCGGGCGCGCGCCCTAAGTCCAGCAGCAGGGAAGGAGCGCGCGGCCCCAGCAGGGCGGAAGGAGGACGCTGAGGAAGGGTAAGGGGGGCGACGTCCCTGCCTGGCAGAGGACGCTGCTGCAGGGGAACAGCGTCCCTGCCTGGCAGAAGGCAGGGACGCCGACGCTACACCGGGTCCATTTCAATAGCAGACAGAGACAAAATGAATCCTAAAAACGAAACCTTCTGTACGCCAAAGAGACATTTCGATCCCTTAACATACAAAGCTTTCTCTCTCAAAATCCGGAATACCATCCAAACGAGTTCCACATGAGAATCCCAGTCATTGGAAAATATAAAAATATCGTCCAAATAAACGATCAGAAACTTATCCACCAAATCCCGGAAAATATTGTTCATGAAAGACTGGAAGACGGAAGGGGCATTAGTGAGCCCAAAAGGCATCACTAGGTACTCAAAATGCCCCTCAGGGGTATTAAACGCCCTTCTTCCATTCATTTCCGTGCTTGATGCAAATAAGATTATACGCCCCCCTAAGGTCAAGCTTAGTAAACCAACTGGCACCTTTCACTCTGGAAAATAAATCAGAAATCAGGGGTAACGGATACTGATATTTAACAGTGATCTTATTAAGGAGACGATAGTCAATACATGGCCTCAATGAACCATCCTTTATGGCCACAAAGAAAAGCCGGCGCCAAAGGGTGAAGATGATGGTCTGATAAGACCCTTCTCCAAAGACTCTTTGTTATAAGTTCGCATAGCATCATGCTCGGGTACCGATAAATTGAAGAGCCGACCCCTGGGAAATTTACAACCGGGTATTAACTCAATCGCGCAATCATAACTCCTATGAGGGGGTAAGGACGCAGACTTACTCTCACTAAACACATCAGAAAAATCAGCCAAATAGTCAGGGACATCTTGAGACTGGGGAGAGGTAGAAAAAACAGGAGTGTCATTACGAACACATTGACAACCCCAACTGACCACAGACACAGACTTCCAATCCAAAACAGGATTATGGGTCTGCAATCAAGGAAAACCCAGTACAATAATGTCATGTAAATTATGTAACACCAAAAATTTACAATTCTCTTGGTGGTCTGGGTCAACCCGCATTATCACCTGGGTTGATAGCAAAGGAATAGACCTCCGCAGGGGTACCATGGGAAAACCACAATGATTGGCAAAATCAAAATCCATCAGGTTTAGCGCTACTCCTGAATCAACAAAAACCTGAGCCGAAAATGTGGACATGGAGCAAATCAAGGTAACATTCAAAAGGAATTTAGTCTGAACATTACCCAAAACAACCCAGCGCGCAAAACGTCTTCCCCGCTTAGGACAGATAGAAATAGTATGAGAAGCGTCTCCACAATAGAAGCACAACTTATTACGCTTTCAAAACTCTCGACGCTGAGCTCCAGGAACCACTCCATCACACTACATTGGCTCAGAGGTTTGCTCTCGCATATTTCTACGCTCACTTAAACATCTATCAATTTGAATAGCCAAGGACATAGAGTCATTGAGACCAGAGGGAACAGGAAATCCCACCATAACGTCCTTTACCGTTTCTGCCAGACCCTTCCGAAAAAAAGCTGCCAGGGCATCATCATTCCATTTAGTAAGGATTGCCCACTTTCGGAATTTCTGACAATATAGCTCTGTGGCTTCCTGACCCTGATTCAATGCCAACAAGGTTTTCTCAGCTTGATCAGTAACATTAGGTTCATCGTACAGCAACCCCAGAGCCTGAAAAAACAACATCAACATCAGTCAAAACAGGATCCTCAGGTGTCAGGGAAAAAGCCCAATCCTGAGGGTCTCCGCGCAACAGGGAGATGACAATTTGAACCTGCTTTGCTGCGTTCCCCGAGGACATAGGTTTCAGAGCAAAAAACAACTTACAGTTATTTTTAAAATTCAAAAATTTAGACCGATCCCCAAAAAATAAATCCGGAGTAGGGATCTTAGGTTCTACAGCAGGCAAATGAGTGAGATAGCTAGTAATACTCCGAACTTCAGCAGCAAGCTGCTCCACATGATCGGACCAGTGCTTGATTTCCATTGCAGAAAAACTCCTCCTACAGCCCCCAGAGATAAAGAGGAAAAAATACACACACATAAAAAAAAAAAAATTCTGACTACCTTTTTTTTTTAAACTATTTTTTCCTTCTTTTGAGTACCATAGAATTTACAGTATGGCCAGGATTCTGTTATGATTTGGTAGCTGAGGAGGACAGGAGCAAAAAACAGCAAAGGTAGCCGAACACCCAGAGAGGTTGGGAACTAATGGGTTGCAGATCCTTAAACTAACCGCACAATTAGAAGCAGCCGTGGGACGTACCTACGGTGATCTAGACGCCTCGGCACAGCCGGAGAGCAGGCTACACCTAAAGATAGAAACAGGAAAGCTAACTGCCCCGGAGTAGAGCCCCAAAGGAATAGGTAGCCCCCACACATATAATGGCGGTTAGACAAGACGAAATACAAACGCAGGCAGAAAATAGAGTGAGCAAACGCTGGGGCCAAACACTGCCTAGATAGGACAGGACAGGACAGAATGCTGTCTGCAACCCAGCAAAACCCTAGAAAAACTTCCAACACTTCTGATTTAAAAAATGCTGAGATCACACGATCTCGCCACCCGCTAAATCAGATCTCTGGTGTGAACAAGCGGCTAACCCGCAGCACTCAAATAGCAGGGAGAGAGCAATTGAACAAATAAACAGTGGCTACTGAAAAACAGAGAGTAGCACAGGCCCTGTAATAATTTATAGGGGATAATTCAGGAGACTTCTTGAGTGCAACAAGACAACTACAGGACTCAGTTTTATAAGTGGTAAAGTCTATATTATCACACGGTGATTCAAACAGGTGCAGAGCAAAACTCAAGTCCACAACACTTGGTGTAGATATTAAATGCAGCTTAACAGTCTATAGGAAACTTCAGAGAGAAATGCAATCAAGCAGAGAGTCTATGAAGCACAGTTATACTTGAGGATACTTGACACGAATAAGTCTTAGTTTAGTCCAAGCACAGGTAGATACAGTGTATGCTTATAAGGCAGTTCAAATAATATCTTTAGCTCAACCCAGGGACCAGGCCTGGGTGATAATCTCAGGTTTAAGCAGTGCAGAGCTGCAACAGCTTACATGTCCAGCAAATGCAGAAGGGAGTAAACACAAGCAGCCAGATGAAGGAGGATTACTGGAAATCGGTGTATGCAGCAGGAACTCAGAGCAGAGTAGCAGGATCACCCACAGGTTGACAGGAGCAGGTACAAAGCCAGGGAGCCAACAGAGGTCAGAAGCTGGATGCAAGACAGAATACTCTAGCACAGACTAAAGGCTGGGGTGAGTTATATAGCAGGAAGACACAGTGCACATGAGACCAAAGATGCCATCTTGCAAAAGGGCAGTAATGCACAAAAGTTGTTTCCCTCTTATGGACCACCAACTTTTAAATTTTGTATATGTGTATTAAATAAACGCAACAAAATTTGGTCTGGCAAGATCTTTGAATGTGCTGCCTACCATTCACCTGTCTGTGTTTTATATTGGTTGGTGGCAGCCATGTTTTTTGTGCGTCCAATGCTGCCTGCAGTAGACGGAATGTGTGCCATGGAACACTTGCACGTGTCACAATGGGCCCTTGGTGAGACAACGAGCCCTTGGACTGTAAACAGCTGTGCAGAGACAGACATCTGCAGTCTGCTGATGAAGGCGGACAGGTAGGTACTACCCAGAACAGAGGTAGCTCCTACGCATAATCAGCATGCTAAAGGCAGGCAGCTGCTCGTTTGTTGAATGTTCCCGTCCCACTCCTTAACAGCCTGAAGCGTGTTGGCACAGCAGGATGAGGGAGGGTGTGTTTGTGTTAAAATAGGCGGAGTCATGCTGATTCAAAGCGCGTGAAGTGCAGAGAAAACAAGCATCCGAGCGCTCTTTTTGAATGCGTCCCAAGTTGGTTACCATGCCTTCATCCGGGCATTCTTTATCTCCATTTCCACAAGTGATGGATGTCTGTGTTAGGCCATGGGGCATCCCAAGTGCCAAGGCAATTCAGGTTATCGCTTCTCGGCCTTTTGGCTAAGATCAAGTGTAGTATCTGTTCTTATCAGTTTAATATGTGATACGTCCCCTATCAGGGGACCATATATTAAATGGATTTTTAGAACAGAGCTTGCTCTGTCCACTCCACGCATTGACCCGGTATTGCAGTATTTATGGGAACAGTGCACTATGTATTATTTGAATGCTTTTTTTCCTCCTTTTTGCTGATATACTGCTGTTTTCATGTTCAAAGGTGCACATTTTAGATATGTTTTTACATTGTCTCCCTCTTGTGGACAAAAAGAGGGAAAAAATTGAAGTATCCCAAATGTAGCTATTGCACACTGTTCACATTCTTGATGCAATGATCTCTTTTGCAAAACATTGTCTCCCTCTTATGGACCACCAACTTTTAAATTTTGTATATGTGTATTAACCCCTTCATGACCCAGCCTATTTTGACCTTAAAAGACCTTGCCATTTTTTGCAATTCTGACCAGTGTCCATTTATGAGGTAATAACTCAGGAACGCTTCAACGGATCCTAGCGATTCTGAGACTGATTTTTAGTGACATATTATGCTTCATGTTAGTAGTAAACTTAGGTCGATAATTTTTGCGTTTATTTGTGAAAAAAATGGAAATTTGGCGAAAATTTTGCAATTTTCAAATTTTGAATTTTTATTCTATTAAACCAGAGAGTTATGTGACACAATAGTTAATTAATAACTATAATTTATTAACTATTAATAGTTAATAAATAACATTTCCCACATGTCTACTTTACATCAGCACAATTTTGGAAACAAAATTTTTTTTTGTTAGGAAGTTATAAGGGTTAAAAGTTGACCAGCGATATCTCATTTTTACAGCAAAATTTGCAAAACCATTTTTTTTAGGGACCACCTCACATTTGAAGTCACTTTGAGGGGTCTATATGGCAGAAAATACCCAAAAGTGACACCATTATAAAAACTGCACCCCTCAAGCTACTCAAAACTACATTCAAGAAGATTATTAACCCTTCAAGTGCTTCACAGAAACTAAAGTTACGTGGAAGGAAAAAATGGACATTTTAATTTTTCCAACAAAAATTTTATTTTAGCATCAATTTTTTCATTTTTATATTGGGGAACAGGATAAAATGGATCCTAAAATTTGTTGGGCAATTTCTCCTGAGTACACAGATACCTCACATGTGGTCATAAACCACTGCTTGGGCGCACGGTAGGGCCCAGAAGGGAAGGAGCGCCATTTGACTTTTTGAATGGTAAATTAGCTCCAATCGTTAGCGGACACCATGACGCGTTTGGAGAGCCCCTGTGTGCCTAAACAGTGAAAAAAAAACCACATGTGACACCATTTTGGAAACTAGACACCTTTTGGAACTTATCTAGATGTGTTGTGAGCTCTCTGATCCCGCAAGTGCTTCACAGAAGTTTATAACGCAGAGCAGTGAAAATAAAAAAAATCATTTTTTTCCTCAAAAATGATTTTTTAGCCCTCTATTTTTTATTTTCTCAAGGGCAACAGGAGAAATTGGACCACAAAAGTTGTTGCGCAATTTGTCCTGAGTACACCAGTACCCCATATGTGGGGGGGAACCACTGTTTTGGCGCATGGGAGTGCTCAGAAGGAAGAAGCGCCATTTTGGAATGCAGACTTGATGGAATGTTCTGGGGGCGTCATGTTGCGTTTGCAGAGCCCCTGATGTGCCTAAACAGTAGAAACCCCCACAAGTGACCCCATTTTGGAAACTAGACCCCCCAAGGAGATTATCTAGATGTGTAGTGAGCACTTTGAACCCCCAAGTGCTTCACAGAAGTTTATAAACGAAGAGCAGTGAAAATAACAAAATCATTTTTGTTTCTCAAAAATCATTTTTTAGCCCGCTATTTTTTATTTTCCCAAGGGTAACAGGATAAATTGGACCCCAAAAGTTGTTGTCCAGTTTTTCCTGAGTACGCTGGTGCCCCATATGTGGGGGGACCACTGTTTGGGCACACGGCAGAGCTCAGAAGGGAAGGAGCGCAATTTGACTTTTTTAATATAAAATTAGCTCCAATCATTAGCGGACACCATGTAGTGTTTGGAGAGCCCCTGTGTGCCTAAACTTTGGAGCTCCACCACGAATGACCCCATTTTGGAAACTAGACCCCTAAGGAACTTATCTAGATGCACAGTGAGCACTTTGAACATCCAGGTGTTTCACAGAAGTTTATAACGCAGAGCAGTGAAAGTAAAAAATCATTTTTTTTTCTCAAAAAATATTTTTTTAGCCCCCTATTTTTTATTTTCACAATGGTTACAGGAGAAATTGGGCCCCAAAAGTTGTTGTCCAGTTTGTCCTGAGTACGCTGGTACCCGATATGTGGGGGGAACCACTGTTTGGGCACACTTCAGGGCTCGGAAGGGATGTAGTGACGCTTTGAAATGCCGACTTGATGGAAAGGTGTGCGGGCATCTTGTTTCGTTTGCAGAGCCCCTGATGTGCCTAAACAGTAGAAACCCCCCACAAGTGACCCCATTTTGTATACTAGACCCCGCAAGGAACTTATCCAAATGTGTGGTGAGCACCTTGAACCCCCACGTGCTTCACAGAAGTTTATAATGCAGAGCCGTGAAAATAAAAATTCATTTTTTTCCTCAAAAACTGATTTTTTTAACCCGCAATTTTTATTTTCCCAAGGGTAACAGGAGAAATTGGACCCCAAAAGTTGTTGTACAGTTTGTCCTGAGTACACTGGTACCCCATATGTGGGGGGGAACCACTGTTCGGGCACACGTTGGGGCTCGGAAGGGAAGTAGTGACGTTTTGAAATGCCGACTTTGATGGAATGGTCTGCGAGCGTCATGTTACGTTTGCAGAGCCCCTGATGTGCCTAAACAGTAGAAATCCCCACAAGTGACCCCATTTTGGAAACTAGACCCCGCAAGGAGCTTATCTAGATGTGTGGTGAGCACTTTGAACCCCCAAGGGCTACACAGAAGTTTTTAATGCCCGGGCATGAAAATAAAAAAAATCCGATTTTTTCCACAAACATGATCTTTTAGTCCCCAATTTTTTTATTTTCCAAGGGTAACAGGAGAAATTAGACCCCAAAAGTTGTTGTCCAATTTGTCCTGAGTACACTGATATTCCATATGTGGGAGAAAACTACTGTATGGGCACACGTCGGGGCTCGGAAGGGAAGTAGTG
Source organism: Oophaga sylvatica (assembly GCA_033576555.1). Classification (NCBI taxonomy): domain Eukaryota; kingdom Metazoa; phylum Chordata; class Amphibia; order Anura; family Dendrobatidae; genus Oophaga; species Oophaga sylvatica. Next base: position 112,573 of record JARQOD010000575.1, on the reverse strand, counting down.
ACGTTTTGAAATGCCGACTTGATGGAATGGTCTGCGGGCATCATGTTACGTTTGCAGAGCCCCTGATGTGCCTAAACAGTAGAAACTCCCCACAAGTGGCCCCATTTTGGAAACTAGACCCCGCAAGGAACATATCTAGATGTGTGGTGAGCACTTTGAACCCCCAAGGGCTACACAGAAGTTTATAACGCCCGGGCATGAAAATAAAAAAATCATATTTTTTCCACAAACATGATCTTTTAGTCCCCAATTTTTTTATTTTTCCAAGGGTAACAGGAGAAATTAGACACCAAAAGTTGTTGTCCAATTTGTCCTGCGTACGCTGATATCCTACATGTGGGAGAAAACTACTGTATGGGCACACGTTGGGGCTCGGAAGGGAAGTAGTGACGTTTTGAAATGCCGACTTTGATGGAATGGTCTGCGAGCGTCATGTTACGTTTGCAGAGCCCCTGATGTGCCTAAACAGTAGAAATCCCCACAAGTGACCCCATTTTGGAAACTAGACCCCGCAAGGAGCTTATCTAGATGTGTGGTGAGCACTTTGAACCCCCAAGGGCTACACAGAAGTTTTTAATGCCCGGGCATGAAAATAAAAAAAATCCGATTTTTTCCACAAACATGATCTTTTAGTCCCCAATTTTTTTATTTTCCAAGGGTAACAGGAGAAATTAGACCCCAAAAGTTGTTGTCCAATTTGTCCTGAGTACACTGATATTCCATATGTGGGAGAAAACTACTGTATGGGCACACGTCGGGGCTCGGAAGGGAAGTAGTGACGTTTTGAAATGCCGACTTGATGGAATGGTCTGCGGGCATCATGTTACGTTTGCAGAGCCCCTGATGTGCCTAAACAGTAGAAACTCCCCACAAGTGGCCCCATTTTGGAAACTAGACCCCGCAAGGAACATATCTAGATGTGTGGTGAGCACTTTGAACCCCCAAGGGCTACACAGAAGTTTATAACGCCCGGGCATGAAAATAAAAAAATCATATTTTTTCCACAAACATGATCTTTTAGTCCCCAATTTTTTTATTTTTCCAAGGGTAACAGGAGAATTAGACACCAAAAGTTGTTGTCCAATTTGTCCTGCGTACGCTGATATCCTACATGTGGGAGAAAACTACTGTATGGGCACACGTTGGGGCTCGGAAGGGAAGTAGTGACGTTTTGAAATGCCGACTTTGATGGAATGGTCTGCGATCGTCATGTTACGTTTGCAGAGCCCCTGATGTGCCTAAACAGTAAAAATCCCCACAAGTGACCCCATTTTGGAAACTAGACCCCGCAAGGAGCTTATCTAGATGTGTGGTGAGCACTTTGAACCCCCAAGGGCTACACAGAAGTTTTTAACGCCCGGGCATGAAAATAAAAAAAATCATATTTTTTCCACAAACATGATCTTTTAGTCCCCAATTTTTTTATTTTCCCAAGGGTAACAGGAGAAATTAGACCCCAAAAGTTGTTGTCCAATTTGTCCTGAGTACACTGATATCCCATATGTGGGAGAAAACTACTGTATGGGCACACGTCGGGGCTCGGAAGGGAAGTAGTGACGTTTTGAAATGCCGACTTTGATGGAATGGTCTGCGGGCATCATGTTACGTTTGCAGAGCCCCTGATGTGCCTAAACAGTAGAAACTCCCCACAAGTGGCCCCATTTTGGAAACTAGACCCCGCAAGGAACATATCTAGATGTGTGGTGAGCACTTTGAACCCCCAAGGGCTACACAGAAGTTTATAACGCCCGGGCATGAAAATAAAAAATCATATTTTTTCCACAAACATGATCTTTTAGTCCCCAATTTTTTTATTTTTCCAAGGGTAACAGGAGAAATTAGACACCAAAAGTTGTTGTCCAATTTGTCCTGCGTACGCTGATATCCTACATGTGGGAGAAAACTACTGTATGGGCACACGTCGGGGCTCGGAAGGGAAGTAGTGACGTTTTCAAATGCCGACTTGATGGAATGGTCTGCGAGCGTCATGTTACGTTTGCAGAGCCCTGATGTGCCTAAACAGGAGAAATCCCCACAAGTGACCCCATTTTGGAAACTAGACCCTGCAAGGAGCTTATCTAGATGTGTGGTAAGTACTTTGAACCCCCAAGGGCTACACAGAAGTTTTTAACGCCCGGGCATGAAAAAAAAATCATATTTTTTCCACAAACATGATCTTTTAGTCCCCAATTTTTTTATTTTCCCAAGGGTAACAGGAGAAATTAGACCCCAAAATTTGTTGTCCAATTTGTCCTGAGTACACTGATATCCCATATGTGGGAGAAAACTACTGTATGGGCACACGTCGGGGCTCGGAAGGGAAGTAGTGACGTTTTGAAATGCCGACTTTGATGGAATGGTCTGCGAGCGTCATGTTACGTTTGCAGAGCCCCTGATGTGCCTAAACAGTAGAAATCCCCACAAGTGACCCCATTTTGGAAACTAGACCCCACAAGGAACTTATCTAGATGTGTGGTGAGCACTTTGAACACCCCAAAGGCTACACAGAAGTTTATAACGCCCGGGCATGAAAATATAAAAATCATATTTTTTCCACAAACATGATCTTTTAGTCCCCAATTTTTTTATTTTTCCAAGGGTAACAGGAGAAATTAGACACCAAAAGTTGTTGTCCAATTTGTCCTGCGTACGCTGATATACTACATGTGGGAGAAAACTACTGTATGGGCACACGTCGGGGCTCGGAAGGGAAGTAGTGACGTTTTGAAATTCCGACTTGATGGAATGGTCTGCGGGCTTCATGTTACGTTTGCAGAGCCCATGATGTGCCTAAACAGTAGAGACCCCCCAAGTGACCCCATTTTGGAAACTAGATCCCCAAGGAACTCCTCTAGATGTGTGGTGAGCACTTTGAATCTCCAAGTTCATCACAGAAGTTTATAACGCAAAGCCATAAAAATAAAAAAAAATTTTTTTTCCACAAAAATAATTCTTTTAGTCCCCAATTTTTTTCCCCAAGAGTAAATGGAGAAATTAGACCCCCAAAGTTGTTGTGCAATTTTTCCTGAGTATTCTGATACCCCATATGTGGGGGTAAACCACTGTTTGGGCACACGTTGGGGCTCGGAATAAAGGGAGCACTGTTTGACTTTTTGAATGCAAAATTTGCAGCAATCAATGGTGGCGTCATGTCGCGTATGGTGACCCCCTGATGTGCCTAAATAGTGGAAATCCCTCAATTCTAACTCCAACCCTAACCCCAACACACCCCTAACCCCAACCCTAACCCCTACACACCCCTAACCCTAATCCAAACCCTAACCATAACCCTAACCCCAACACACCCCTAACCCTAATCCCAACTCTAACCATAACCCTAACCACAAGCCTAACCCTAATCCCAACCCTAACCCCAAAACACCTCTAACACTTATCCTAACTCTAACCCTAACCACAAACCTAACCCTAATCCCAACCCTAATTCCAACCCTAACCCTAATTCCAACCCTAACCCTAATTCCAACCCTAACCCAAATTCTAACCGTAACCCTAATTCTAACCCTAATGCTAACCCTAATGCTAACCCTAAGGCTAACCCTAACCTTAGTTCTAACTCTAACCCTAAGGCTAGGTTCATATTGCGTTTTACCAGCCCGTTGAACACAACGCGATCGCGTTATGCTATACCCGCTAGCACAGATGAATCAGCAGATGATTCATCTGTGCTAGCGTTGACGGAGCCCAGACGCTGCAGCCTGCGTCCGAGGCTCAGTCACTGAATGACGGCACTTCGCGAACGCATGCCGCTTTACGGCATGCGTCGTGATGCGCCCGACAATGGGGGTGAAGGGCAGCATTAATGGACTGCGTTACACCGCGTTATACCGCGGTGTAGCGCAGTCTGTCTAACGGACTGCCATAACGCAATATGAACCCAGTCTAACCCTAACCCTAAGGCCCCGTGCACACATTGCGGATTCACTTGCCGATTTTTCCGCGCAGATTTTCCTAAATCCGCAGGAAAAATTACCTGCATTTTACCTGCGGATTTAGGGCGGATTAAGGGCCTGTGCACACGTTGCGGATTTACGGCGGTTTTGCTGCGGTTTTTGTGCGGATTTGCCCTGCAGTTTTACACTTATAATGGAATAGGTGTAAAAACGCTGCGGAATCCGCACAAAGAATTGACAAGCTGCGGATTTAAAAAGCACCAAATCTGCGTGGAAAAATTCGCAGCATGTGCACAGTTTTTTTTTTTTACCATTTATTTACATTGTACTGTACATGGTTTCCGGATCTGCTGCAGGTCCGCAGCGCGAAATCCGCTGCGGATCCGCAGCAAAATCCGCAACGTGTGCACAGGAAAAAAAATTAAAAATTTGTTTATTTTTTTTTTGTCCCTACCTATGGGGGTGATAAATGGGGCGTTTATTTACTGTTTTTTTTATTTTGATCACTGTGAGAAAGTATCACAGTGATCAAAATTATATATTTTTTTCCATTTTCCAAGATGGCGGCGTCCATGAAGAATCCCGGACCGACGCCGGGATGGTCCCAGGGACATTGGAGGACCGGGAGAGGTGAGTAGGGGAGGGGGGGGTCGGAAGGTAAGGAGGGGATCGGAAGGTGGGGGAGCGGAGGCAAGGAGGAGGGGAGCAGATAGTGACGGCGGCGACCGATCGCTGCCATTTATCGGTGGCGGCGGCCGATCGCCCCCGTCACTCGGTGTGGGGGGGTCAGATCTCGGTGTTCAGCCATGGCAGATGGCTGGATTGTAATATTTCACGAAATTTCATTGGTGAAATATTACAAATCGCTCTGATTGGTTGTTTCACTTTTAACAGCCAATCAGAGCGATCGTAGCCACGTGGGGGTTAAGCCACCCCCACTGTGGTGATGCACATAGGGTCTTGTAACTGCAGGTCGGGTGACCTTTCAGTGACCCCGGTCACCCGACCCGCAGGAACATGATTTATATCATGATGCCTACGTAGGCGTTATGGGTCGGGATGCCACTGGTTTTCATGACGCCTATGTAGGCGTCATGGGTCGGGAAGGGGTTAAATAAACGCAACAAAATTTGGTCTGGGAAGATCTTTGAATGTGCTGCCTACCATTCACTTGTCTGTGTATTCTATTGGTTGGTGGCAGCCATGTTTTTTGTGCGTCCAATGCTGCCTGCAGTAGACGGAATGTGTGCCATGGAACACTTGCACGTGTCACAATGGGCCCTTGGTGAGACTACGAGCCTTTAGCCTGTAAATAGCTGTGCAGAGACAGACATCTGCAGTCTGCTGATGAAGGCGGACAGTTAGGTACTACCCAGAACAGAGGTAGGTCCTACACATAATCGGCATAGCTAAAGGCAGGCAGCTGCTTCTTTATTGAATGTTCCTGTCCCACTTCTTAACAGCCTGAAGTGTGTTGGCACAACAGGATGAGGGAGGGTGTGTTTGTGTTAAAATAGGCGGAGTCATGCCGATTTAAAACGCGTGGAGAGCAGAGAAAACAAGCATCCGAGCGCTCTTTTTGAATGTGTCCCAAGTTGGTTACCGTGCCTTCATCCGGGCATTCTTTATCTCCATTTCCACAAGGGATGGATGTCTGTGTTAGGCCATGGGGCATCCCAAGTGCCAAGGCAATTCAGGTTATCGCTTCTCGGCCTTTTGGCTAAGATCAAGTGTAGTATCTGTTCTTATCAGTTTAATATGTGATATGTGTTAGCAGCGGATTAACCAGCGTAACATCCGGAGTCAGCAACAGAGAATGTAGATTTATTCACATCCAGTATAGACAGCTTACAACACAGCATGAAATGTGATCAGCCTGATATCTGCTATGGCTGCAGCATGAAAAACATTACAACAACACAGGAAGAGAAGGAGTAGGCATCCTGTCTGTGAGTGAGGTTTTTTTTTTTTTTTACAAAACTTTGTTAACAACCTCACAATATGCACAACATATCAAACAGTAAAGTAGTAGTTGTTGCAATACATACAAATCAATATGCATTATTCCAACACCCCCACTCAACAACTACTTATCCTCTTATTCCCATTGTGGTTCTCAATTCTTGGAACCTGGCTCGTGGCAATGGCTTTGTCATAATGTCAGCTAGCATCTCATCAGTTTCACAATAGACAAACTGAATTATGCCACGATCTATCAAATCCCGTAGATGATGGTGTCTGACGTCAATGTGCTTGGTTCTAGCACTGATCTTTTCACTGCATGCAAGTTTAATGCATCCTTGGTTGTCCTCATAAATCACCGTCGGCTGAGTTGACGGTTTGCCAAGATCGTCCATCAATTGTCTTAGCCAAACGACCTCCTGGCTTGCATATGCTGCGGACACATACTCTGCTTCTGTGGATGACAAGGCAACAGACACTTGTTTCCTACTAGACCAGGAGATTGAACTTTCTCCAACTTTAAACAAGTATCCGCTTGTGGATTTACGATCACGCGAATCACCAGCCCAATCCGCATCTACATAGCCGGTAAGTTCTAGATCTCCCGCTGCAGATAGTTTTAAATTTACATCTTGCGTTTCTTTCAAATATTGCAGAAGTCTTTTAACAGCATTCCAGTCTCTTTGGCGCGGTTTTTCCACATATCTGCAAAGGATTCCAACTGTTGTTGTGATATCCGGTCGAGTCATAGTTGATATGTACAGAAGTGCCCCCACTGCCTGACGATATTTCTCATTGTTAGGCAACAGGTCATCTTCTTCTTCCAGCTTCAGGTAGGATGCTTCCATTGGGATTGATATACATTTGGCCTCTGACTTTCCAAATTGATTCAGAATCAAATTAATTTTTGCACTTTGGTTTAGAAGAAAACTCCCATCTTCCTCTCTCTGGATTTGGATTCCTAGATAATATGTCACACTTCCAAGGTCTTTTGTTTCAAAATGCTGATTCAGAATTTCAGTCATTTTTCCAATTTCTGCGTCTTCTTGATGAACTACAATCACATCGTCCACATATAAGACAATATACATCCACTTTCCATCTGTATATTTTGTGTATAAGCATGGATCTGCTTGACCTCTTTTAAAACCTTCTTCCAACAAGACTTTATTCATCTTGGTGTTCCATGCTCTTGCTGATTGCTTAAGACCATAGAGAGATTTTTGTAGTTTGCAAAGAAGATTCTCTTCACCTCTTTTTACATAACCTTCAGGTTGAGTCACGTATAAGTCCTCCTCAATGTCACCATTTAAGAAAGCAGTTTTTATATCCAAATGTCTGACATACATCTTTTGTACAGCAGCTACAGCTAACAAAGCTCTGAACGTAGTCTGTTTAGCGACTGGAGCAAATGTAGCATCGTAATCTTCGCCATACTTTTGAAAATATCCTTTTGCGACCAACCTTGCTTTAAATCTGTGGACTTTACCTTCAGAGTCATATTTGGTTTTAAAGACCCATTTGCACTTGATTGCCTTTTTGCCCTGTGATAGCTTGGTGAGTTTCCAAGTTTGGAGTTGATGAAGCGACTTGATTTCCTCATTAGTGGCATCAATCCATTTTGTTCTTTCATGGATAGGTAGTCCTTGCATTTCATCCCATGACTGCGGCTCTGACTCAGGTAGTGTCTTGACAATGTAGGATAGACGTTTAGCTGGTATACCTTTGTTTGATCTTGACGATCTTCTGATTTCAGATTCTCCTGATTTTTCTGTTGTTCCTTCAGTAGTTGAAGAATCCAGCCAGACTTCTACATCCTCCTTGTTGTTGTCTTGTAATTGTGACTTCAGCTGGACTACTGGCGTGATGTCACAAAACTTGGGTGATACAAAGTTCTCATCAATCACTACATCTCTGCTTATTGTGACCTTGTTTGTTTCTGGGTGTAGAATCCTATAACCTTTCTGGGTTTCACTGTAGCCTACCAGGATACCTTCTTTAGCGTGAGATTCCACTTAGTTCGCTTTTCTTTGGGAATATGTACAAATGCTTTACTTCCGAATATTCTTATGTGGTGCAGTTTTGGCTTTCTGCTGTTCCATTGCTCAAATGGAGTTTTCTCTGTAGCTTTACCTGGTAGTCTGTTCTGAAGATAGCAAGCTGTCATGATTGCCTCACCTGTTGTGAATGTTTTGGAAATGAATTCTGAGCAGAAGCTCCCTCTGGTGGTTACAAACAGTACTGAACCATTCAATGAGGATTGGCAATCAGGATTCACAGACTGGCTTGATATAAGGGAGGTTCCCTCCCATCATGGTTGCCGGTGATCAATAGTTCTTGTCTCAACTGTGGTTCCTGGTTTACTTGGAAGCTTGCTGAGTCTTGCCTCTTCTTCTGCTTTCAGATAAGATATTTTCTGTTTTTGTTTTTGTGCTTACCATTTGCATATTTCTCTGCATTTCTGTGAGGTTAGCCAGGTTCCCCCCCGCGGGGGCTTGGGCTCCTCTCAGTTCCGCTGGAGCCATTGTTATTTGTTCATTTGCCTTTTCCAGTTTTTTCAGTGGCTGCGGCTTAGTTTTGTTACACCAGAGAACTGATTTAGGTGGTAGAGGTCGTGTGATCTCAGGTGTTTTTGCAATCAGTAGCGTTGGCATTTTTTAGGGTTTTTTTGGATTGCAGTGAGTATCCTTTCTATCCATTTCTGTCTAGGCAGATTGGGCCCCAGCGTTTGCTCATACTATTTTCTGTCTGTGTCTGTATTTCCTCTTGTCTAACCGCCATTACATGTTTGGGGGCTTCCTATGTTCTTTGGGGATCTGCTCCGGGGCAGGTAGCTTTCCTCTTTCTATCTTTAGGTGTAGTTAATCTCTCAGGCTGTGACGAGGCATCTAGGATCAACGTAGGAACGCTCCACGGCTGCCTTTAGTGGTGGTGGTTAGTCAGGGTACTGCAATCCAATAGATTCCAACCTCTCTGGTGTATTGCCGTTTTTGCCTGCTCTCCTCAGCTACCAAAACATAACACTCACCCCAATATGTTGTAGGCAGATTTGCATCAAATAACATACTTCTTGCACTTTCACAGAGTGTTCGGTTCCTTCTTTCCGCAACACCATTTTGCTCAGGGTTGTACGGTACAGTGGTCTGAAATAGGATTCCATTTTTCTTTAGAATGCTCTGTGTCTCATTGCTTGTATATTCAGTCCCATTATCTGCACGTAGAATCTTTGGCATTCTTCCAAATTTATTATATACCTCAGCTAGATATATTTCAAGTTTCTCTGGAACTTCTATCTTGCTGTGAAGCAGATGGACAACTGTATATCTGGAATGATCATCAATAAATGTGAGAAAATATCTCTTCTTCCCAGGAGTCTGAGTGCTCATTGGACCACAGGCATCTGTGTGTATTAAATCTAGTAACTGTTCTGTTCTTGTAGTACTTCTCTTAGGAAAAGCTTTTCTAGACATTTTCCCTTTGATGCAGCTAGTACGCTTCATTGTCTGGTTACATAGATCAATTGTGATATCATCAGCTAGTTGCTTCTGAACTAACTTTCTTATTGCTTCTGGGTCTCTGTGTGCCAGACGCCTATGCCATACATGAATACAGTTATTGTGCTCTTCTTGTTGAGCAGTATGCACACACTCTTTACATTTCAGCTGATAAAGTTCATCTGTGATTTTTCCCTCTGCTAGTGTGTGACCCTCTTTTGAGATGATGCAGCTATCATGCTTAAATGTAACTTCATTTCCTTGTTTCGTGAGTTTCTTCACAGATAGTAAATTACTCTCAAGACTAGGCACATAGAGCACATCTTTTACTGGGATCTTCCTGCTTTGTGTTGGTGAGATTTGACAATCAATATAACCATCTCCTATGCCTTCTGAACTCATGTACTGACCATTAGCCATAATCACTTTCTCTGACTTATTTTGATTAAGCTTAGAAAAGAAGTCTCTGTTATTAGTCATGTGACTAGTTGCTCCAGAGTCTATACACCATGCATGCTTTGATGTATTTGCACTGACAGTAAATGCAATTTCAGTATTCACAGAATCATTTTCTCCAGACACAGCACTCTTAACCCTTTGCTGACTGTTTTGCTTTTTCAGCTGATTCATTCTAGCTTTTCAAACTCTGCAGTCGGCTTTCAAATGTCCTGATTTCTTGCAAACAAAACATTCACGTGTTTCTTTTAGGTGCTTTCTGTTATCATATAGACTCTGTGTTTGTAAAGCAGACTCTGTCTTGGTGCTTATACATTCTGCCTTCCGTTTATATTCATCTATAAGTTTCCCTCTTACATACTCCAGAGTAAGCTCATCATCTGGGCGAGCATCTAGTGCGGTCACAAGCGTGTCATAGCTCTCTGGAAGACCACTAAGCAGTAATGCGGCTACATGAAAGTCCTTCAGATCTTCCCCAATGCCTCTCAAGCGTTCTACAAGCTCTAGAATACTCCTGATATACTCCTGCATATCCTGGTCTTTCTGTAGCTTAGACTGGTACAGTTTTCTCATAAGATACAGTTTATTGCTTAAATTAATCCTCTCATGTACCTTTTGCAGCTGCTCCCACATTTCTCTTGCAGTATCACATTTACACACAATCTGATAATCATCTATGCTGAGTGATATGATACTCTGTGCTTTCTGATCCATCTCTATCCACTCCTGTGGTACTGGGTCAGGTTTAGGCTCCTGTGTGTATTTCCACGTACCTTCCCTTATCACCAGCATCTTCACTTTGAATTTCCAGGATTGATAGTTCTGGTTAGTGAGACTTGGTACTGTAAACTTCATGGAGTTGCTGCTGCTTGTGGCCATCTTTGCTGTCTTTCTTTCTTTTCTTTTCTCTGTGTTCTGGGGATCTCTGGGCTCTAGGACTCTGGGCACTCTGGGAACTCTGGGCCCATAACCTGTTAGCAGCGGATTAACCAGCGTAACATCCGGAGTCAGCAACAGAGAATGTAGATTTATTCACATCCAGTATAGACAGCTTACAACACAGCATGAAATGTGATCAGCCTGATATCTGCTATGGCTGCAGCATGAAAAACATTACAACAACACAGGAAGAGAAGGAGGAGGCATCCTGTCTGTGAGTGAGGGTTTTTTTTTTTTTACAAAACTTTGTTAACAACCTCACAATATGCACAACATATCAAACAGTACAGTAGTAGTTGTTGCAATACATACAAATCAATATGCATTATTCCAACAATACGTCCCCTATCAGGGGACCATATATTAAATGGATTTTTAGAACAGAGCTTGCTCTGTCCACTCCACTCATTGACCCGGTATTGCAGTATTTATGGGAACAGTGCACTATGCATTATTTGAATGCTTATTTTCCTCCTTTTTGCTGTATACTGCTGTTTTCATGTTCAAAGGTGCACATTTTAAATATGTTTTTACATTATCTCCCTCTTGTGAACAAAAAAGAGGAAAAAAATTGAAGTATCCCAAATGTAGCTATTGCACACTGTTCACATTCTTGATGCAATGATCTCTTTTGCAAAACATTGTCTCCCTCTTGTGGTCCACCAACTTTTAAATTTTGTATAGTTGTATTAAATAAACGCAACAAAATTTGGTCTGGCAAGATCTTTGAATGTGCTGCCTACCATTCACCTGTCTGTGTATTCTATTGGTTGGTGGCAGCCATGTTTTTTGTGCGTCCAATGCTGCCTGCAGTAGATGGAATGTGTGCCATGGAACACTTGCATGTGTCACAATTGGCCCTTCGTGAGTTGAGCCCTTAACCTGTAAATAGCTGTGCAGAGACAGACATCTGCAGTCTGCTGATGTAGGCGGACAGGTAGGTACTACCCAGAACAGAGGTAGGTCCTACGCTGTCAGGAATCGAACCCAGTGTCTCTTGTCCACCAGCCAGGAGCTCTACCATCTGAGCTATTCTGCTGGCTACAAAGTTCCTTGCTGAACCCGGATACCATTGACTATTCTTCCTGATCGGCTTCACCCAGTGCTCTCTCGTTTGGCCTCTGATTGCCAATTACACGCCCTATATAAACCTGGCCCTGTGGGTGTGTCATTGCGAGATTATTGTGCTTCCAGCCTTTAGTCAAGCTCTTTCTCCTGCTGTTCCTGCTGCTACAAACACTGCTCTCCTGTGAACTGACCTCGGCCTGCCACCTGACTACGTTATCTGCCTGCTCCTCTGCTACCGAACTGCCTTTCCTGTGTACCGACCTCCGGCTGCCACCTGACTACGTTATCTGCCTGCTCCTCTGCTACAAACACTGCTCTCCTGTGAACTGACCTCGGCCTGCCACCTGACTACGTTATCTGCCTCTGCTTTCCCTAGTGTTTGCAGTAACATCGGCTCCAACCCAGACGGGATCCTGACAGAATAATCTCGCGCCAAAATGGAGTCCGCTGTGAACACCCTGAGGCGGCAAGTTACGGAGCTTCAAAGTTTTTGTACTGACTCTCAAGGAAAATATTCCAAGTTACAAACTGATTTCACGGTGATACAACAGGAAGTAATTGAGCTTCAAAAACAACTTCTGGACGTGCGCAATTCAGGGTCCGAATCAAACGCGCGGCTGCCACTGTCTGCAAAGTTCAGTGGGGATCGCCAGCAGTACCGAGGATTCCTCAATCAATGCCGCATATACTTCCAGATGCAACCTGCTCCCTTTACCAGTGAGAGGAAGAAAGTTTTTTTCATGATAAATCTCCTGACGAATGAAGCTCTTGCTTGGGCTTCACCTTATGTAGGAAAGGACTATGCCCTCCTTAATGACCTGGAAGCTTTCATCGCAGCTATGAATCAAGTTTTTGATGACCCAAACCGCTGTGCCACAGCAGAAACCAAATTACATAATTTGCGCCAAGGACGTCGCTCTGTTGCGGAATATACATCGGAGTTCCGTCGCTGGGTGGCCGACACCACCTGGAATCCAGCGGCCCAGAGAAGTCAATTCCGACGAGGGTTATCAGAACCAGTGAAAGACGAGCTTGCCAGGGTTGAGACCCCTGACCAGTTGGAGGACTTTATTCAACTGTGTATCCGGATTGACCAGAGACTTACTGAAAGGAGAAAGGAGAGATTGCGAGCACTTGGGAATAGCCCTGGCTTCTCATTTTCAGCATCAGACCACCAAGAAAAGACGCAAGGCGTGTCTGAACCGATGCAGATCGACGTCATCCGAAGACCACTCTCTGCACAGGAGAAAGAGAGGCGACGTGCAGAACATCTCTGCCTCTATTGTGGGGACCCTGGACACTATGCCATCAACTGTCCTAACAAAAAGACTATAGCCTTTACCAACAACAGGTCTGCCAGCAATATGGACCTTTCTCAGCAGTCGGATTCCATCTTGCAGACTATCTCATCAGTAACGCCAGAAATAGACAAAATACATACTACATCATCTCATTTTGTAATCCCCATTCAGGTTGTAATGGGCACCCAAAAAATACAATGCTCTGCCCTGTTGGATTCGGGAGCAGGAGGAAATTTTATGGACTTAAAATTTACACGTGATAATAATATTTCCAGTAGGACCAAATCCACACCAATTGAAATGGAAACTGTGGATGGATCACCTTTGTCTTCTGGACCTGTCACGCATGAGACAATCGAACTGGAGATTTGTATCGACCCGGATCATCATGAAGCTGTCAGTTTCCACCTTATTTCATCTCCGAAATTTCCGGTTATTCTAGGGATCCCTTGGTTTTCAGTCCATAACCCTTCTATCAACTGGGCATCAAGGACCATCACCTTTCCATCTGACTACTGTAAGAATAATTGTCATAAGGAACCCCCTGTTCTCCAACAAGTCCAAATCTCTGAGATTTCGCATGAGAAGGAAGAGAAACTACCACCTCAATATCAGCAGTTCTCTGATGTCTGCAGTAAGAAGAAAGCAGATCAATTACCTCCTCACCGTCCTTACGACTGTCCCATTGAATTGCTGCCAGGAGCAACCATTCCATTTGGACGGATTTACAATCTTTCCGAACCTGAATTGAAGGTATTAAGAAAGTTCCTGGATGAAAATTTAGAGAAAGGCTTTATTCGACCTTCCACATCTCCAGCTGGGGCACCCCTGTTCTTTGTTGAAAAGAAAGACTCCACTCTGCGGCCATGTATTGACTACAGAGAGATGAATAATATCACTGTCAAGAATCGCTACCCGCTACCCTTGATTCCTGAACTATTTGAGAGACTCCGTTCTGCGAAAATCTTTACGAAGCTGGATCTTAGAGGGGCTTACAACCTCATACGGATTTGCCCAGGAGATGAGTGGAAGACCGCCTTCAGAACGAGATATGGACATTTTGAATCTCTGGTTATGACCTTTGGCCTTAGCAATGCCCCAGCCACCTTTCAACATTTTATTAATGATGTATTTCGAGATTTCTTGGACCAATTCGTTGTGGCTTATCTCGATGACATTCTTATATTTTCAGACACCTTGGAAGAGCATCGCAGGCACGTCCAGTTAGTCTTGGAACGACTACAGGAGAACCATCTTTACATTAAACTTGAAAAATGTGAGTTTGAACAAACTAGTATCCAATTTCTGGGATATATCATCTCCCAGAAGGTCTGAGCGTGGATTCCGGCAAAATCAATGCTGTAGTGGACTGGCCTGTTCCAAGAAATTTAAAAGACGTCCAGCGTTTCATAGGATTTGCAAATTTTTACCGAAAATTTATAAAGAACTTTTCACGGATCATACTACCAATTACTACACTAACAAAAAAGACCAAAGCATTTTTCTGGTCTCCGGAGGCACAGGAGGCTTTTGACAAGTTGAAAACTCTTTTTACGTCTGCTCCATTGTTAGTACACCCAAATCCTGAATTGCCATTTACTGTCGAAGTGGATGCCTCGGACTCTGCAGTGGGAGCCATTCTGTCTCAGCGAGTTGGGGACAAGATGCAACTTCACCCATGTGCGTTTCTTTCCCACACCATGTCATCTGCAGAAAAGAACTACGACATCGGTAATAAAGAACTGTTAGCCATTAAAGTTGCCTTCTCCGAGTGGAGACATCTTCTGGAAGGTGCCAATCACCCTGTGACTGTCCTCACGGACCACAAGAATCTTAAATTCCTCCGTACAGCAAAAAGATTGTCTGCAAGACAAGCACGATGGGCCTTATTTTTCTCAAGATTCAATTTTATAATCTCTTACCGGCCTGGTTCAAGAAATGGCAAGGCTGACGCTCTGTCCAGGATGTGTTCGGAACCTCAGGAGAGGTCTAGTAATGACGGTACAATTCTAGGCCCTAAAATTTTTTTGGGAATATTGCACTCTAGAGGACTATGTAATAGAATTAAAGATGGATATCAAGAGGACTCTTTCCTTAACCATCCTTCGGAAGACGTCGATCTTTCATTCAAAGAGGGGTTTTGGATGCAGAAACACAAAATATATGTACCTGAATCTTCTCGCCTTGAAGTCCTCAAAAGTGTCCATGATTCTAAACTGGCAGGACATCCTGGGTTGCAAAAACACAAGACTTACTACTTTGTTTCTTTTGGTGGCCTAATTGTAGGAAGGACGTGAGGAAATATGTTTCAACCTGTTTAACATGCGCACGAAACAAGACCCCACGATCGTCTCCTCTAGGACTCTTGCAACCACTCCCAGTTCCATCCAGGCCTTGGGATCTATTTCCATGGATTTTATTGTGGAACTACCCCCTTCCAAACAGATGACCGTCATCCTTGTCATAGTGGACCGACTCACAAAAATGGCCCACTTTATTCCAACTGAAGGAATTCCTACTGCTGAAAAATCTGCAGAACTGTTGATCAAAGAGGTATTCAGGTTACATGGAATTCCTGACAACGTGGTATCTGACAGAGGCGTTCAATTTACGTCAAAATTTTGGAAGAGTTTCTGTACAGCCTTGGGAGTCACGGTGAATCTTTCTACCGCTTTCCATCCTCAGTCCAATGGCCAGACGGAGAGAACGAACCAGACTTTGGAGCAATACCTCCGTTGCTTCATTTCCTATCTTCAAGATGACTGGGTGGACTATTTACCAACAGCAGAGTTTGCCTACAACAACTCCATACATAGCGCTACATCTCAAACCCCATTTTTTGCTAATTATGGAGTACATCCAGTATTTATTCCTAATCTGCCAGTGAACACTCCCATTCCTGCTGTTAATGACAGGCTTGCAAAATTACAGGAATCCCAGAAGGAATTATCAGAGATATTACTCAAGACCCAGGAAGAATATAAGGAAGCAGCAGATAGACATCGGAGAGTGCTCCCTGCTCTTCAGGTTGGAGACAAAGTTTGGCTGTCCACTAAAAACCTTAAGACACAGGTGCCATCCTCCAAATTGGGTCAGAAATTCATTGGACCTTTTCAAATTTCTGCAAAAATTAACCAGGTTGCTTTTCGTTTAAAACTTCCCAACAATCTGAGGATTCATCCAGTGTTTCACATATCCTTGCTCAAACCCTTCTGTGAAAACCCGTTTCCAGGAAGAATTCAGCCACCTCCTCCACCAGAAAGGATCCGTGGTGAAGAAGAATACATTGTGAATAAGGTTCTGGACTCCCGAAAATTCAGAGGTAAACTGCAGTATCTGGTGCAGTGGGAAGGTTACGGACCAGAGGAAAATTCATGGGCACCAAAGGACAACGTCCATGCTCCTGGACTTACAAGAGCCTTCCATCAGAGGTACCCAGATAAGCCAGCTCCTGAGATGTCCAGAGGCCATCCTGGAAGGAGGGGAGTAATGTCAGGAATCGAACCCAGTGTGTTGTGAATGGGTTTGAGATGAGTTCTGAGCAGAGGCTCCCTCTGGTGGTTACAAGCGGTACTAGTGAAGATTGTGAGGACTGGGAATCAGGTGTTACTGACTGGTCTTATATAAGGGAGTCATTTTCCCATCAGGGTTGCCGGTGATCAATTGTTCTGGTCTGAATCCTTCATTCCAGTTTCCCTTGTAGCCTGCTGTGTCGTGTCTGCATCTCCTGCTACCAGATAAGAATTCTTCTTCTTTTGTGTTGTTGCTATATTTTTGCATTTTGTCCTGCACTTCTTTGGGGGCCTTCTGGGTCCCCTCCGGGGGCTTCTGCCTTCTCAGTTTAGTTCAGCCACTGAGTTTTGTTCTTTTGCTTTTTCCAGTTTTTTCAGTGGCTGCTGTTTTGATTTTGTTACACCAGAGAGCTAATTTAGGTGGTAGAGGTCGTGTGATCTCAGGTGATTTTGAAATTAGTGGTGTTGGTGCTTTTTAGGGTTTTCTGGGATTGCAGTAAGTACCCTTCCTGTCCTTTTCTATTTAGATAGTTTGGGCCCCAGCGTTTGCTCATTCTATTTTCTTTCTGTGTCAGTATTTCCTCTTGTCTAACCGCCATTACATGTTTGGGGGCTTTCTATTATCTTTGGGGTTCTGCTCCGGGGCAGATAGCTTTCCTATTTCTATCTTTAGGTGTAGTTAGTTTCTCAGGCTGTGACGAGGCGTCTAGGACCAACGTAGGAACGCTCCACGGCTGCCTCTAGTTGTGGTGGTTAGTCAGGGTACTGCAATCCCATAGATTCCAACTGCTCTGGTGTATTGCCTTTTTTACCTGCACTCCTCAGCTACCGAAACATAACAGTATCACCGGCCTAAAAATTGAAAATTGTATGGTACTCACAGAAGGGAAAAAATATTGTGATAGAAAAAAGGTTGTCAGAGTTGTCAGAGATATTTTTCTGTTTGTTGCATTTCATCCTCAGACCAATGGTCAAACTGAGAGAACAAACCAGACATTAGAGACTTATCTAAGATGCTTTGTGTCTGCTGATCAGGATGACTGGGTCTCTTTTTTGCCTTTGGCTGAGTTTGCTCTTAATAATAGGGCTAGCTCTGCCACTTTGATGTCTCCGTTTTTCTGTAATTCTGGTTTTCACCCTCGATTTTCTTCAGGACAGACGGAAGCTTCTGTCTGTCCAGGTGTTGACTCTGTTGTTGAGCGTATGCAACAGATTTGGGACCAGGTAGTGGAGAGGTTGTCCCTCTCTCAGGAGAAGGCCCAGCGGTTTGCTAACCGGCATAGGACTGATGGTCCTCGGTTTAAAGTGGGGGACTTGGTCTGGTTGTCCTCAAAGAATATTCCTATGAGAGTAGCATCTCCTAAATTTAAGCCTAGGTTCATTGGACCTTATAAGATCATGGAGATTATTAATCCTGTTTCTTTTCGTTTGCTTCTTCCAGGGACATTTAAGATCCATAACGTGTTCCACAAGTCCTTGTTGAAGAGGTTTGTTGAGCCAGTGGTTCCTGCTACTGTGCCTCCTGACCCTGTTTTGGTTGAGGGCAATCTGGAGTATGTGGTTGAGAAAATATTGGATTCTCGTTTTTCTAGACGAAGACTCCAGTATTTGGTTAAATGGAGAGGTTATGGTCAGGAAGACAATTCTTGGGTGTTTGCTTCGGACATCCATGCTAGGAGACTTATCCGTGCGTATCATAGAACTCATCCTGACCGACCTGGTTGCTCAAATGAGGGTTCGGTGACCCCTCCTCAAGGGGGGGGTACTGTTGTGAATGGGTTTGAGATGAGTTCTGAGCAGAGGCTCCCTCGGGTGGTTACAAGCGGTACTAGTGAAGATTGTGAGGACTGGGAATCAGGTGTTACTGACTGGTCTTATATAAGGGAGTCATTTTCCCATCAGGGTTGCCGGTGATCAATTGTTCTGGTCTGAATCCTTCATTCCAGTTTCCCTTGTAGCCTGCTGTGTCGTGTCTGCATCTCTGCTACCAGATAAGAATTTTTCTTCTTTTGTGTTGTTGCTATATTTTTGCATTTTGTCCTGCACTTCTTTGGGGGCCTTCTGGGTCCCCTCCGGGGGCTTCTGCCTTCTCAGTTTAGTTCAGCCACTGAGTTTTGTTCTTTTGCTTTTCCAGTTTTTTCAGTGGCTGCTGTTTTGATTTTGTTACACCAGAAGCTAATTTAGGTGGTAGAGGTCGTGTGATCTCAGGTGATTTTGAAATTAGTGTGTTGGTGCTTTTCAGGGTTTTCTGGGATTGCAGTAAGTACCCTTCCTGTCCTTTTCTATTTAGATAGTTTGGGCCCCAGCGTTTGCTCATTCTATTTTCTTTCTGTGTCAGTATTTCCTCTTGTCTAACCGCCATTACATGTTTGGGGGCTTTCTATTATCTTTGGGGTTCTGCTCCGGGGCAGATAGCTTTCCTATTTCTATCTTTAGGTGTAGTTAGTTTCTCAGGCTGTGACGAGGCGTCTAGGACCAACGTAGGAACGCTCCACGGCTGCCTCTAGTTGTGGTGGTTAGTCAGGGTACTGCAATCCCATAGATTCCAACTGCTCTGGTGTATTGCCTTTTTTACCTGCACTCCTCAGCTACCGAACATAACAGTATCACCGGCCTAAAAATTGAAAATTGTATGGTACTCACAGAAGGGAAAAAAATTGTGATAGAAAAAAGGTTGTCAGAGTTGTCAGAGATATTTTTCTGTTTGTTGCATTTCATCCTCAGACCAATGGTCAAACTAAGAGAACAAACCAGACATTAGAGACTTATCTAAGATGCTTTGTGTCTGCTGATCAGGATGACTGGGTCTCTTTTTTGCCTTTGGCTGAGTTTGCTCTAATAATAGGGCTAGCTCTGCCACTTTGATGTCTCCGTTTTTCTGTAATTCTGGTTTTCACCCTCGATTTTCTTCAGGACAGACGGAAGCTTCTGTCTGTCCAGGTGTTGACTCTGTTGTTGAGCGTATGCAACAGATTTGGGACCAGGTAGTGGAGAGGTTGTCCCTCTCAGGAGAAGGCCCAGCGGTTTGCTAACCGGCATAGGACTGATGGTCCTCGGTTTAAAGTGGGGGACTTGGTCTGGTTGTCCTCAAAGAATATTCCTATGAGAGTAGCATCTCCTAAATTTAAGCCTAGGTTCATTGGACCTTATAAGATCATGGAGATTATTAATCCTGTTTCTTTTCGTTTGCTTCTTCCAGGGACATTTAAGATCCATAACGTGTTCCACAAGTCCTTGTTGAAGAGGTTTGTTGAGCCAGTGGTTCCTGCTACTGTGCCTCCTGACCCTGTTTTGGTTGAGGGCAATCTGGAGTATGTGGTTGAGAAAATATTGGATTCTCGTTTTTCTAGACGAAGACTCCAGTATTTGGTTAAATGGAGAGGTTATGGTCAGGAAGACAATTCTTGGGTGTTTGCTTCGGACATCCATGCTAGGAGACTTATCCGTGCGTATCATAGAACTCATCCTGACCGACCTGGTTGCTCAAATGAGGGTTCGGTGACCCCTCCTCAAGGGGGGGTACTGTTGTGAATGGGTTTGAGATGAGTTCTGAGCAGAGGCTCCCTCTGGTGGTTACAAGCGGTACTAGTGAAGATTGTGAGGACTGGGAATCAGGTGTTACTGACTGGTCTTATATAAGGGAGTCATTTTCCCATCAGGGTTGCCGGTGATCAATTGTTCTGGTCTGAATCCTTCATTCCAGTTTCCCTTGTAGCCTGCTGTGTCGTGTCTGCATCTCCTGCTACCAGATAAGAATTTTTCTTCTTTTGTGTTGTTGCTATATTTTTGCATTTTGTCCTGCACTTCTTTGGGGGCCTTCTGGGTCCCCTCCGGGGGCTTCTGCCTTCTCAGTTTAGTTCAGCCACTGAGTTTTGTTCTTTTGCTTTTTCCAGTTTTTTCAGTGGCTGCTGTTTTGATTTTGTTACACCAGAGAGCTAATTTAGGTGGTAGAGGTCGTGTGATCTCAGGTGATTTTGAAATTAGTGGTGTTGGTGCTTTTCAGGGTTTTCTGGGATTGCAGTAAGTACCCTTCCTGTCCTTTTCTATTTAGATAGTTTGGGCCCCAGCGTTTGCTCATTCTATTTTCTTTCTGTGTCAGTATTTCCTCTTGTCTAACCGCCATTACATGTTTGGGGGCTTTCTATTATCTTTGGGGTTCTGCTCCGGGGCAGATAGCTTTCCTATTTCTATCTTTAGGTGTAGTTAGTTTCTCAGGCTGTGACGAGGCGTCTAGGACCAACGTAGGAACGCTCCACGGCTGCCTCTAGTTGTGGTGGTTAGTCAGGGTACTGCAATCCCATAGATTCCAACTGCTCTGGTGTATTGCCTTTTTTACCTGCACTCCTCAGCTACCGAAACATAACAGTATCACCGGCCTAAAAATTGAAAATTGTATGGTACTCACAGAAGGGAAAAAATATTGTGATAGAAAAAAGGTTGTCAGAGTTGTCAGAGATATTTTTCTGTTTGTTGCATTTCATCCTCAGACCAATGGTCAAACTAAGAGAACAAACCAGACATTAGAGACTTATCTAAGATGCTTTGTGTCTGCTGATCAGGATGACTGGGTCTCTTTTTTGCCTTTGGCTGAGTTTGCTCTTAATAATAGGGCTAGCTCTGCCACTTTGATGTCTCCGTTTTTCTGTAATTCTGGTTTTCCACCCTCGATTTTCTTCAGGACAGACGGAAGCTTCTGTCTGTCCAGGTGTTGACTCTGTTGTTGAGCGTATGCAACAGATTTGGGACCAGGTAGTGAGAGGTTGTCCCTCTCTCAGGAGAAGGCCCAGCGGTTTGCTAACCGGCATAGGACTGATGGTCCTCGGTTTAAAGTGGGGGACTTGGTCTGGTTGTCCTCAAAGAATATTCCTATGAGAGTAGCATCTCCTAAATTTAAGCCTAGGTTCATTGGACCTTATAAGATCATGGAGATTATTAATCCTGTTTCTTTTCGTTTGCTTCTTCCAGGGACATTTAAGATCCATAACGTGTTCCACAAGTCCTTGTTGAAGAGGTTTGTTGAGCCAGTGGTTCCTGCTACTGTGCCTCCTGACCCTGTTTTGGTTGAGGGCAATCTGGAGTATGTGGTTGAGAAAATATTGGATTCTCGTTTTCTAGACGAAGACTCCAGTATTTGGTTAAATGGAGAGGTTATGGTCAGGAAGACAATTCTTGGGTGTTTGCTTCGGACATCCATGCTAGGAGACTTATCCGTGCGTATCATAGAACTCATCCTGACCGACCTGGTTGCTCAAATGAGGGTTCGGTGACCCCTCCTCAGGGGGGTACTGTTGTGAATGGGTTTGAGATGAGTTCTGAGCAGAGGCTCCCTCTGGTGGTTACAAGCGGTACTAGTGAAGATTGTGAGGACTGGGAATCAGGTGTTACTGACTGGGCTTATATAAGGGAGTCATTTTCCCATCAGGGTTGCCGGTGATCAATTGTTCTGGTCTGAATCCTTCATTCCAGTTTCCCTTGTAGCCTGCTGTGTCGTGTCTGCATCTCCTGCTACCAGATAAGAATTTTTCTTCTTTTGTGTTGTTGCTATATTTTTGCATTTTGTCCTGCACTTCTTTGGGGGCCTTCTGGGTCCCCTCCGGGGCTTCTGCCTTCTCAGTTTAGTTCAGCCACTGAGTTTTGTTCTTTTGCTTTTTCCAGTTTTTTCAGTGGCTGCTGTTTTGATTTTGTTACACCAGAGAGCTAATTTAGGTGGTAGAGGTCGTGTGATCTCAGGTGATTTTGAAATTAGTGGTGTTGGTGCTTTTCAGGGTTTTCTGGGATTGCAGTAAGTACCCTTCCTGTCCTTTTCTATTTAGATAGTTTGGGCCCCAGCGTTTTCTCATTCTATTTTCTTTCTGTGTCAGTATTTCCTCTTGTCTAACCGCCATTACATGTTTGGGGGCTTTCTATTATCTTTGGGGTTCTGCTCCGGGGCAGATAGCTTTCCTATTTCTATCTTTAGGTGTAGTTAGTTTCTCAGGCTGTGACGAGGCGTCTAGGACCAACGTAGGAACGCTCCACGGCTGCCTCTAGTTGTGGTGGTTAGTCAGGGTACTGCAATCCCATAGATTCCAACTGCTCTGGTGTATTGCCTTTTTTACCTGCACTCCTCAGCTACCGAAACATAACAGTATCACCGGCCTAAAAATTGAAAATTGTATGGTACTCACAAAAAGGGAAAAAATATTGTGATAGAAAAAAGGTTGTCAGAGTTGTCAGAGATATTTTTCTGTTTGTTGCATTTCATCCTCAGACCAATGGTCAAACTAAGAGAACAAACCAGACATTAGAGACTTATCTAAGATGCTTTGTGTCTGCTGATCAGGATGACTGGGTCTCTTTTTTGCCTTTGGCTGAGTTTGCTCTTAATAATAGGGCTAGCTCTGCCACTTTGATGTCTCCGTTTTTCTGTAATTCTGGTTTTCACCCTCGATTTTCTTCAGGACAGACGGAAGCTTCTGTCTGTCCAGGTGTTGACTCTGTTGTTGAGCGTATGCAACAGATTTGGGACCAGGTAGTGCAGAGGTTGTCCCTCTCTCAGGAGAAGGCCCAGCGGTTTGCTAACCGGCATAGGACTGATGGTCCTCGGTTTAAAGTGGGGGACTTGGTCTGGTTGTCCTCAAAGAATATTCCTATGAGAGTAGCATCTCCTAAATTTAAGCCTAGGTTCATTGGACCTTATAAGATCATGGAGATTATTAATCCTGTTTCTTTTCGTTTGCTTCTTCCAGGGACATTTAAGATCCATAACGTGTTCCACAAGTCCTTGTTGAAGAGGTTTGTTGAGCCAGTGGTTCCTGCTACTGTGCCTCCTGACCCTGTTTTGGTTGAGGGCAATCTGGAGTATGTGGTTGAGAAAATATTGGATTCTCGTTTTTCTAGACGAAGACTCCAGTATTTGGTTAAATGGAGAGGTTATGGTCAGGAAGACAATTCTTGGGTGTTTGCTTCGGACATCCATGCTAGGAGACTTATCCGTGCGTATCATAGAACTCATCCTGACCGACCTGGTTGCTCAAATGAGGGTTCGGTGACCCCTCCTCAGGGGGGGTACTGTTGTGAATGGGTTTGAGATGAGTTCTGAGCAGAGGCTCCCTCTGGTGGTTACAAGCGGTACTAGTGAAGATTGTGAGGACTGGGAATCAGGTGTTACTGACTGGTCTTATATAAGGGAGTCATTTTCCCATCAGGGTTGCCAGGTGATCAATTGTTCTGGTCTGAATCCTTCATTCCAGTTTCCCTTGTAGCCTGCTGTGTCGTGTCTGCATCTCCTGCTACCAGATAAGAATTTTTCTTCTTTTGTGTTGTTGCTATATTTTTGCATTTTGTCCTGCACTTCTTTGGGGGCCTTCTGGGTCCCCTCCGGGGGCTTCTGCCTTCTCAGTTTAGTTCAGCCACTGAGTTTTGTTCTTTTGCTTTTTCCAGTTTTTTCAGTGGCTGCTGTTTTGATTTTGTTACACCAGAGAGCTAATTTAGGTGGTAGAGGTCGTGTGATCTCAGGTGATTTTGAAATTAGTGGTGTTGGTGCTTTTCAGGGTTTTCTGGGATTGCAGTAAGTACCCTTCCTGTCCTTTTCTATTTAGATAGTTTGGGCCCCAGCGTTTGCTCATTCTATTTTCTTTCTGTGTCAGTATTTCCTCTTGTCTAACCGCCATTACATGTTTGGGGGCTTTCTATTATCTTTGGGGTTCTGCTCCGGGGCAGATAGCTTTCCTATTTCTATCTTTAGGTGTAGTTAGTTTCTCAGGCTGTGACGAGGCGTCTAGGACCAACGTAGGAACGCTCCACGGCTGCCTCTAGTTGTGGTGGTTAGTCAGGGTACTGCAATCCCATAGATTCCAACTGCTCTGGTGTATTGCCTTTTTTACCTGCACTCCTCAGCTACCGAAACATAACACCAGTGTCTCTTGTCCACCAGCCAGCAGCTCTACCATCTGAGCTATTCTGCTGGCTACAAAGTTCCTTGCTGAACCCGGATACCATTGACTATTCTTCCTGATCGGCTTCACCCAGTGCTCTCTCGTTTGGCCTCTGATTGCCAATTACACGCCCTATATAAACCTGGCCCTGTGGGTGTGTCATTGCGAGATTATTGTGCTTCCAGCCTTTAGTCAAGCTCTTTCCCCTGCTGTTCCTGCTGCTACAAACACTGCTCTCCTGTGAACTGACCTCGGCCTGCCACCTGACTACGTTATCTGCCTGCTCCTCTGCTACCGAACTGCCTTTCCTGTGTACCGACCTCCGGCTGCCACCTGACTACGTTATCTGCCTGCTCCTCTGCTACAAACACTGCTCTCCTGTGAACTGACCTCGGCCTGCCACCTGACTACGTTATCTGCCTGCTCCTCTGCTACAAACACTGCTCTCCTGTGAACTGACCTCCGGCTGCCACCTGACTACGTTATCTGCCTGCTCCTCTGCTACCGAACTGCCTTTCCTGTGTACCGACCTCCGGCTGCCACCTGACTACGCTACCTGCCTCTGCTTTCCCTAGTGTTTGCAGTAACATTGGCTCCAACCCAGACGGGATCCTGACATACGCATAATCAGCATAGCTAAAGGCAGGCAGCTGCTAGTTTGTTGAATGTTCCTGTCCCACTCCTTAACAGCCTGAAGCGTGTTGGCACAACAGGATGAGGGAGGGTGTGTTTGTGTTAAAATAGGCGGAGTCATGCTGATTCAAAACGTGTGGACTGCAGAGAAAACAAGCATCCAAGCGCTCTTTTTGAAATTGTCCCGAGTTGGTTACGTGCCTTCATCCGTGCATTTTTATCTCCATTTCCACAAGGGATGGATGTCTGTGTTAGGCCATGGGGCATCCCAAGTGCCAAGGCAATTCAGGTTATCGCTTCTCGGCCTTTTGGCTAAGATCAAGTGTAGTATCTGTTCTTATCAGTTTAATATGTGATACGTCCCCTATCAGGGGACCATATATTAAATGGATTTTTAGAACAGAGCTTGCTCTGTCCACTCCACACAATGAACCTGTATTGCAGTATTTATGGGAACATGCACAATGCATTATTTGAATGCTTTTTTTCCTCTTTTTGCTGTATACTGCTGTTTTCATGTTCAAATGTGCACATTTTAGATATGTTTTTACATTGTCTCCCTCTTGTGGACAAAAAGAGGGAAAAAATTGAAGTATCCCAAAGTGTAGCTATTGCACACTGTTCACATTCTTGATGCAATGATCTCTTTTGCAAAACATTGTTCCCTCTTATGGACCGCCAACTTTAAATTTTGCATATGTGTATTAAATAACGCAACAAAATTTGGTCTGCAAGATCTTTGAATGCGCTGCCTACCATTCACCTGTCTGTGTATTCTATTGGTTGGTGGCAGCAATGTTTTTGTGCGTCCAATGCTGCCTGCAGTAGACGGAATCTGTGCCATGGAACATTTGCACGTGTCACAATGGGCCTTGGTGAGACAACGAGCCTAGCCTGTAAATAGCTGTGAGAGACAGACATCTGCAGTATGCTGATGAAGCGGACAAGTAGGTCACCCAGAACAGAGGTAGGTTCTATCATAATCAGCATGCTAAAGGCAGGCAGCTGCTCGTTTGTTGAATGTTCCTGTCCCACTCCTTAACAGCCTGAAGTTGTTGGCACAGCAGGATGAGGGAGGGTGTGTTTGTGTTAAAATAGGCGGAGTCATGCTGATTAAAACGGTGGAGTGCAGAAAACAAGCATCCGAAGCGCTCTTTTTGAATTGTTCCCGAGTTGGTTACTGTGCCTTCATCCGGGCATTCTTTATCTCCATTTCCACAAGGGATGATGTCTGTGTTAGGTCATGGGGCAACCCAAGTGCCAAGGCAATTCAGGTTATCGCTTCTGGCCTTTTGGCTAAGATCAAGTGTAGTATCTGTTCTTATCAGTTTAATTGTGATACGTCCCCTATCAGGGGACCATATATTAATGGATTTTTAGAACAGAGCTTGCTCTGTCCACTCCACACATGACCCGTATTGCAGTATTTATGGGAACAGTGCACTATGCATTATTTGAATGCTTTTTTTCCTCCTTTTTTGCTGTATACTGCTGTTTTCATGTTCAAAGGTGCACATTTTAGATATGTTTTTACATTGTCTCCCTCTTGTGGACCAAAAAGAGGGAAAAAAATTGAAGTATCCCAAATGTAGCTATTGCACACTGTTCACATTCTTGATGCAATGATCTCTTTTGCAAAACATTGTCTCCCTCTTATGGACCACCAACTTTTAAATTTTGCATATGTGTATTAAATAAACGCAACAAAATTTGGTCTGGCAAGATCTTTGAATGTGCTGCCTACCATTCCACCTGTCTGTGTATTCTATTGGTTGGTGGCAGCCATGTTTTTTCTGCGTCCAAGCTGCCTGCAGTAGACGGAATGTGTGCCATGGAACACTTGCACGTGTCACAATGGGCCTTGGTGAGACAACGAGCTCTTAGCCTGTAAATAGCTGTGCAGAGACAGACATCTGCTGTTGCTGATGAATGCGGACAAGTAGGTACTACCCAGAACAGAGGTAGGTCTATGCATAATCAGCATGCTAAAGGCAGGCAGCTGCTCGTTTGTTGAATGTTCCTGTCCCACTCCTTAACAGCCTGAAGCGATGTTGGCACAACAGGATGAGGGAGGGTGTGTTTGTGTTAAAATAGGCGGAGTCATGCTGATTCAAACGTGTGGAGTGCAGAGAAAACAAGCATCCAAGCGTCTTTTTGAATGTATCCCGAGTTGGTTACCGTGCCTTCATCCGGGCATTCTTTATCTCCATTTCCACAAGGGATGCATGTCTGTGTTAGGCAATTCAGTTATCGCTTCTGCCTTTGCTAAGATCAAGTGTAGTATCTGTTCTATCAGTTTAATTGGATAGTCCCCTATCAGGGACCATTATTAAATGGATTTTTAGAAAGAGCTTGCTCTGTCATCACCATTGACCCGTATTGCAGTATTTATGGGAACAGTGCACTATGCATTATTTGAATGCTTTTTTTCCTCCTTTTGCTGTATACTGCTGTTTTCATGTTCAAAGGTGCACATTTTAGATATGTTTTTACATTGTCTCCCTTGTGGACCAAAAAGAGAAAAAATTGAAGTATCCCAAATGTAGCTATGCACACTGTTCACATTCTTGATGCAATGATCTCTTTTGCAAAACATTCCCCTTTTGACCACAACTTTAATTTTGATATGTGTATTAAATAAACGCAACAAAATTTGGTCTGGCAAGATCTTTGAATGGCTGCTACCATTCCCTGTCTGTGTATTCTATTGGTTGGTGGCAGCATGTTTTTGTGCGTCCAAGCTGCCTCAGAACGAATGTGTGCCATGGAACACTTGCACGTGTCACAATGGGCCTTGGTGAGACAAGACCCTAGCTGTAAATAGCTGTAGAGACAGACATCTGCAGTTTGATGAAGGCGACAGTAGTCTACCCAGAACAGAGGTAGGTCTGCATAATCAGCATGCTAAAGGCAGGCAGCTGCTCGTTTGTGAATGTTCCTGTCCCACTCTTAACAGCCTGAAGCTGTTGGCACAACAGGATGAGGGAGGGTGTGTTGTGTTAAATAGGCGGGTCATGCTGATCAAACGGTGAGTGCGAGAAAAAAGCATCCAGCGCTTTTTGAATGTGTCCGAGTTGTTACCGTGCTCATCCGCATTCTTATCTCCATTTCACAAGGGATGGATGTCTGTGTTAGGCCATGGGCATCCCAAGTGCCAAGGCAATTCAGGTTATCGCTTCTCGGCCTTTGGCTAAGATCAAGTGAGTATCTGGTCTTATCATTTAATATGTGATACGTCCCCTATCAGGGAACCATATATTAAATGGATTTTAGAACAGCTTGCTCTGTCCACTCCACGCATGACCCGTATGCAGTGTTTATGGAACAGTGCATATGCATTATTTGAATGCTTTTTCCTCCTTTTGCTGTATACTGCTGTTTTCATTTTACATTGTCTCCTCTTGTGGAACAAAATAGGGTAAAAATTGAAGTATCCCAAGTGTAGCTATTGCACACTGTTCACATTCTTGATGCAATGATCTCTTTGCAAAACATTGTCTCCCTCTTATGGACCACTAACTTTTAAATTTTGTATATGTGTATTAAATAAACGCAACAAAATTTGGTCTGGCAAGATCTTTCAATGTGCTGCCTACCATTCACCTGTCTGTGTATTCTATTGGTTGGTGGCAGCCATGTTTTTTGTGCGTCCAATGCTGCATGCAGTAGACGGCATGTGTGCTATGGAACACTTGCAGTGTCACAATGGGCCTTGGTGAGACAACGAGCCCTTAGCCTGTAAATAGCTGAGCAGAGACAGACATGTGCAGTCTGCTGATGAAGGCGGACGTAGGTACTACCCAGAACAGAGGTAGGTCCTACGCATAATCAGCATGCTAAGGCAGTTAGCTGCTCATTGTTGAATGTTCCTGTCCCATTTCTTAACAGCCTGAAGCTGTTGGCACAACAGGATGAGGGAGGTGTGTTTGTGTTAAAATAGGCGGAGTCATGCTGATTCAAAACGCGTGGAGTGCAGATAATCAAGCATCCGAGCGCTCTTTTTGAAATTGTCCCGAGTTGGTTACTGTGCCTTCATCCGGGCATTCTTTATCTCCATTTCCACAAGGGATGGATGTCTGTGTTAGGTCATGGGCAACCAAGTGCCAAGGCAATTCAGGTTATCGCTTCTCGGCCTTTTGGCTAAGATCAAGTGTAGTATCTGTTCTTATCAGTTTAATATGTGATATGTCCCTATCAGGGACCATATATTAAATGGATTTTTAGAATAGAGCTTGCTCTGTCCATTCCACACATTGACCCGGTATTGCAGTATTTATGGGAACAGTGCACTATGCATTATTTGAATGCTTTTTTTCCTCCTTTTTGCTGTATACTGCTGTTTTCATGTTCAAAGGTGCACATTTTAGATATGTTTTTACATTGTCTCCCTCTTGTGGACCAAAAAGAGGAAAAAAGTTGAAGTATCCAAATGTAGCTATTGCACACTGTTCACATTCTTGATGCAATGATCTCTTTTGCAAAACATTATCTCCCTCTTTTGCACACCAACTTTTACATTTTGTATATGTGTATTAAATAAACGCAACAAAATTTGGTCTGGCAAGATCTTTGAATGCGCTGCCTACCATTCACCTGTCTGTGTATTCTATTGGTTGTGGCAGCAATGTTTTTGTGCGTCCAATGCTGCCTGCAGCAGACGGAATGTGTGCCATGGAACACTTGCACGTGTCACAATGGGCCCTTGGTGAGACAATGAGCCCGTAGCCTGTAAATAGCTGTGAGAGACAGACATCTCAGTATGCTGATGAAGGCGGACAGGTAGGTGCTACCCAGAACAGAGGTAGGTTCTACGCATAATCAGCATGCTAAAGGCAGGCAGCTGCTCGTTTGTTGAATGTTCCTGTCCCACTCCTTAACAGCCTGAAGCGTGTTGGCACAACAGATGAGGGAGGGTGTGTATGTGTTAAAATAGGCGGCGTCATGCTGATTCAAAACGAGTCGAGTGCAGAGAAAACAAGCATCCGACGCTCTTTTGAATGTGTCCTGAGTTAGTTACCGTGCCTGCATCCGGGCATTCTTTATCTCCATTTCCACAAGGGATGGATGTCTGTGTTAGCCATGGAGCATCCCAAGTGCCAAGGCAATTCAGGTTATCGCTTCTCGGCCTTTTGGCTAAGGTCAAGTGTAGTATCTGTTCTTATCAGTTTAATATGTGATACGTCCCCTATCAGGGGACCATATATTAAGTGGATTTTTAGAACAGAGCTTGCTCTGTCCACTCCACACAATGACCCGTTATTGCAATATTTATGGGAACATTGCACTATGCATTATTTGAATGCTTTTTTTCCTTCTTTTTTGCTGTATACTGCTGTTTTCATGTTCAAAGGTGCACATTTTAGATATGTTTTTACATTGTCTCCCTCTTGTGGACCAAAAAGAGGAAAAAAATTGAAGTATCCCAAATGTAGCTATTGCACACTGTTCACATTCTTGATGCAATGATCTCTTTTGCAAAACATTGTCTCCCTCTTATGGACCACCAACTTTTAAATTTTGCATATGTGTATTAAATAAACGCAACAAAATTTGGTCTGGCAAGATCTTTGAATGTGCTGCCTACCATTCACCTGTCTGTGTATTCTATTGGTTGGTGGCAGCCATGTTTTTTTCTGCGTCCATGCTGTCTGCAGTAGACGGAATGTGTGCCATGGAACACTTGCACGTGTCACAATGGGCCTTGGTGAGACAACGAGCTCTTAGCCTGTAAATAGCTGTGCAGAGACAGACATCTGCTGTCTGCTGATGAATGCGGACAAGTAGGTACTACCCAGAACAGAGGTAGGTGCTATGCATAATCAGCATGCTAAAGGCAGGCGCTCCGTTTGTTGAATGTTCCTGTCCCACTCCTTAACAGCCTGAAGCGTGTTGGCACAACAGGATGAGGGAGGATGTGTTTGTTAAAATAGGCGGAGTCATGCTGATTTAAAACGTGTGGAGTGCAGAGAAAACAAGCATCCAAGCGCTCTTTTTGAATGTATCCCGAGTTGGTTACCGTGCCTTCATCCGGGCATTCTTTATCTCCATTTCCACAAGGGATGCATGTCTGTGTTAGGCCATGGGGCATCCCAAGTGCCAAGGCAATTCAGGTTATCGCTTCTTGGCCTTTTGGCTAAGATCAAGTGTAGTATCTGTTCTTATCAGTTTAATGTGTGATACGTCCCCTATCAGGGGACCATATATTAAATGGATTTTTAGAACAGAGCTTGCTCTGTCCACTCCACGCATTGACCCGGTATTGCAGTATTTATGGGAACACTGCACTATGCATTATTTGAATGCTTTTTTTCCTCCTTTTTGCTGTATACTGCTGTTTTCATGTTCAAAGGTGCACATTTTAGATATGTTTTTACATTGTCTCCCTCTTGTGGACCAAAAAGAGGGAAAAAATTGAAGTATCCCAAATGTAGCTATTGCACACTGTTCACATTCTTGATGCAATGATCTCTTTTGCAAAACATTGTCTCCCTCTTATGGACCACCAACTTTTAAATTTTGCATATGTGTATTAAATAAACGCAACAAAATTTGGTCTGGCAAGCTCTTTGAATGTGCTGCCTACCATTCCCCTGTCTGTGTATTCTATTGGTTGGTGGCAGCCATGTTTTTTGTGCGTCCAAAGCTGCCTACAGTAGACGGAATGTGTGCCATGGAACACTTGCACGTGTCACAATGGGCCCTTGGTGAGACAACGAGCCCTTAGCCTGTAAATAGCTGTGCAGAGACAGACATCTGCAGTTTTCTGATGAAGGCGGACAGGTAGGTACTACCCAGAACAGAGATAGGTCCTGCGTATAATCAGCATGCTAAAGGCAGGCAGCTGCTCGTTTGTTGAATGTTCTTGTCCCACTCCTTAACAGCCTGAAGCATGTTGGCACAACAGGATGAGGGAGGATGTGTTTGTGTTAAAATAGGCGGAGTCATGCTGATTCAAAACGTGTGGAGTGCAGAGAAAACAAGCATCCGAGCGGTCTTTTAGAATGTGTCCCGAGTTGGTTACCGTGCCTTCACCCGGGCACTCTTTATCTCCATTTCTACAAGGGATGGATGTCTGTTATGTTTCAGTAGCTGAGGAGGACAGGAACAACAGCAGTGCAACCGAACACCTGAGATGATGGTAACTGATGGGTTGCAGATTCCTAAACTAACGACACAACTAGAGGTAACCGTGGAGCGTTCCTACGTTGATCCTAGACGCCTCGTCACAGCCTAAGAGATAACTACACCTAAAGGCAGAAAGATGAAAGCTATCTGCCCCGGAGCAGATCCCCAAAGAAAATAGGAAGCCCCCAAACATATAATGGCGGTTAGACAAGATGAAAATACAATCATAGGCAGAAAATAGACTGAGAAAACGCTGGGGCCACAAGCTGACTAAATAGGATAGGACAGGAGCGATTACTTTCTGCAACCCAGAAAACCCTACAAAAATCCAACAATTCTGATTACAAAAATACTGAGATCACACGATCTCGCCACCCACTAAATCAGATCTCAGTGTGAACAAAAACCAAGCCGCAGCCGCTGAAAAAACAGGAAAAAGCAAATGAGCAAATAAAAGTGGCTGCAGATAAACTGTGAGTAGCTCAGGCCCCAGGAGGGGACCTTGCTGACCTCCACAAAAGTGCAGAAAACAATACAAAAAGCAAGCACAAAAAGAAAAGCAAAAAATATCTTATCTGAAAGCAGGAGATGCAGCAAACTTCCAAATGAACAAGGAACCACAATTGAGACAAGAACAATTGATCACCGGCAACCATCATGGGGCGGAACCTCCCTTATATCAGAACAATCCGTGATCCCAGATTGCCACTCCTCACTGAAAGGTTCAGTACTGTCTGTAACCACCAGAGGGAGCCTCTGCTCAGAAACCATCTCTTGCACATTCATAACAGTACCCCCCCCCCCTTGAAGATGGGTCACCGAACCCTCACTTGTGCAACCAGGCCGATCAGGATGAGCTCGGTGATAGGCACGGATCAGTCTCCTAGCATAGATGTCCGAAGCAAACACCCAAGAATTGTCCTCCTGACCATAACCTCTCCACTTAACCAAATACTGGAGTTTCCGTCTAGAAAACCGAGAATCCAATATTTTCTCAACCACATACTCCAGATTGCCCTCAACCAAAACAGGGTCAGGAGGCGCAGCCATAGGAACCACTGGCTCGACAAACCTCTTCAATAAGGACTTGTGGAACACGTTATGGATCTTAAATGTCCCTGGAAGAAGCAAACGAAAGGAAACAGGATTAAGAATCTCCATGATCTTATAAGCTCCAATGAACCTGGGCTTAAAGTTTGGAGATGCAACCCTCATAGGGATATTTCTTGAGGACAACCAAACCAAGTCCCCCACTTTAAACCGAGGACCATCAGTCCTATGCCGGTTGGCAAACCGTTGGGCCTTCTCCTGAGAGAGAGACAACCTCTCCACTACCTGGTCCCAAATCTGCTGCATTCGCTCCACAACAGAGTCAACACCCGGACAGACAGAAGCCTCCGCCTGTCCTGAAGAAAATCGAGGGTGAAACCCAAAATTGCAGAAAAATGGAGACATCAAGGTGGCAGAGCTAGCCCTATTATTAAGAGCAAACTCAGCCAAAGGCAAAAAAGAGACCCAGTCATCTTGATCAGCAGACACAAAACATCTCAAATAAGTCTCCAAGGTCTGGTTTGTTCTCTCGGTTTGTCAATTGGTCTGAGGATGAAAAGCAGAGGAGAAAGATAATTGAACACCAAGTTTAGAACAAAATGTCCTCCAAAATCTGGACACAAACTGGACTCCTCTGTAAGACACAATGTTCTCCGGAATGCCATGTAACCGAACCACGTGCTGAAGGCACCAAATCGGAGGAGGAAGGTAACTTAGGTAATGGCACAAGATGTATCATCTTGGAAAACCTATCACAAATTACCCAGATAACGGTCATTCTCTGAGAAACAGGGAGGTCGGAAATAAAATCCATAGAGATATGGGTCCATGGCCTCTTGGGCACAGGTAATGGCATTAACAAACCACTAGAGCGAGAGCAAGGCTTGGAGCGAGAGCAAGTCCCACAGGACTGCACAAATTCCCTGACGTCACGAGACAAAGTAGGCCACCAAAAGGACCGACTCACCAAGTCTCTGGTACCAAAAATCCCGGGATGACCAGCCAACGCGGAACAATGAATTTCAGACATCACACTCTTCTTACACTGGTCTGGGACAAACAACTTCCCAATAGGGCAGCGCTCAGGTTTATCCTCCTGACACCCTTCCAAGGCCAGTCTCAAATTGGGCGAGATGGCGGAAAGAACTACACCCTCTTTCAAAATAACAGTAGGATCAGATAACTCAGGAGAGTCCGCAAAGAAACTCCTCGAGAGGGCATCCGCCTTAACATTCTTAGTGCCAGGAAGAAAAGAAACCACAAAATTAAAACGTGTGAAAAACAAGGCCCACCTGGCCTGTCTCGGATTAAGTCGCTTGGCTGATTCGAGATAAACCCGATTCTTATGGTCCGTGAGGACCACCACCTAATGTTTGGCTCCTTCACCACCTGATGTTTTGCCTCCTTGTTTGGCCAGGAAGAAAAGAAACCACAAAATTAAAACGTGTGAAAAACAAGGCCCACCTGGCCTGTCTCGGATTAAGTCGCTTGGCTGATTCGAGATAAACCAGATTCTTATGGTCCGTGAGGACCACCACCTGATGTTTGGCTCCTTCCAACCAATGTCTCCACTCTTCAAAGGCCCACTTCATGGCCGATTACCCACGTCATAATTACGTTCAGTTGGAGAAAATTTTCGAGAGAAAAAGTCACAAGGGTTACTTTTAGAGGTCACTGGATCTCTTTGGGACAAAATGGCACCTGCCCCAATTTCAGAGGCATCAACCTCCACCTGAAACGGTAGAGAAACATCAGGCTGCCGTAGAACAGGAGCAGAAGTGAATCTCTACTTAAGTTCCTGAAACGCAGAGACTGCCTCAGGAGGCCAATTCACCACATCGGAACCCTTTTTGGTCAAATCAGTCAATGGTTTAACAATACCGGAGAAATTACCAATAAATTTATGATAAAAATTGGCAAAACCCAAAAATCTCTGAAGAGCCTTTAATGAAGTAGGTTGGACCCAATCACAGATGGCCTGAACCTTGACAGGGTCCATTTCAATAACAGATGGAAACAAAATGAATCCCAGAAATGAGACCTTCTGTACGCCAAAAAGACACTTTGATCCCTTCACATACAGTGCATTTTCTCTCAAAATCTGGAACACAGTCCGAACATGTTTCAAATGAGAGTCCCAGTCATTGGAAAAAATCAAGATATCATCCAAATAAACAATCAGAAATTTATCCACAAAATCCCTGAAAATATCATTCATGAAGGATTGGAAGACGGAAGGAGCATTAGTGAACCCAAAGGGCATCACTAGGTGCTCAAAATGCCCCTCTGGGGTATTAAACGCCGTCTTCCATTCATCCCCGTGCTTAATGCGAATAAGGTTATACGCCCCCCTGAGGTCAAGCTTGGTAAACCAACTAGCACTTTTCACCCTGGAAAACAGGTCAGAAATCAAGGGTAACGGATATTGATACTTCACAGTGATCTTATTCAAGAGACGATAATCAATACACGGCCTCAATGAACCATCCTTTTTGGCCACAAAAAAAAAACGGCACCCAAGGGTGAAGAGGATGGTCTGATATGACCCTTCTCCAATGACTCCTTGATATAAGATCGCATAGCATCGTGTTCAGGTACAGACAAGTTAAAAAGGCGACCTTTAGGAAATTTATAACCAGGCACTAATTCAATAGCGCAATCATAGTTCCAGTGAGGAGGCAAAGATGCAGATTTACTTTCACTAAATACATCCGAAAAATCAGTCAAAAAGTCAGGAACATCCTGAGACTTGGGAGAGGCAGAAAAAACAGGAGTGTCGGCTTTAACACATTGGCAGCCCCAACTGGTCACAGACACAGATTTCCAATCCAAAACAGGATTATGAGACTGTAATCAAGGGAAACCTAGTACAATAATGTCGTGCAGATTATTCAGCACCAGAAATTTACAACTCTCCTGATGATCTGGTTCAACCCTCATTATCACCTGAGTAGAAAACTGGGGTTTATTCTCCGCCAAAGGGGTAGAATCAATGCCCAGTAGGGGAATAGACTTCCGCAGGGGTATTGTTAGAACCCTCTTGTTAGATTTTGTTTCAGTTTGCTGGTCACATGACCTTTTTTCCCTATTTAGTCTGGCTCGCCCTTCTGGCTTTGCTGGACTTCATTGTATTATCTACTCTTAAGCTAGCCGGGTGCTTAGGTGCCTTACTCTGTCAGTTTTGCTTAATCTTAGGATCTCATAGTAATTTGTTTTCTGTTTAATTTTCCCTGCTACAATTTCTGTTAGGAGGTGTCCACCTTTTCTCCCAGTCCCTAGATCTTGTAGGGATTCCTCCCTCGCAACTATAGATCTTCGTTCAGACTAGCTGAGGACTTTAGCGGGTCTGGTCGCAGGATCAGGTTCCCCGTTACATCGTAGGGATCAAGCTCAGTCCTATTGTAGGGACAGAGTTCCCATCTTTCCTTAGTGCTTGTAGCAGTTCATAACAGTAAGTCCAGCCAAGAAATTAAAAAAAAAAAAAATCTCTAAGGAAAGATTTTCTGTTTTCATCATGGTGTCGGTTCGGGATTTGGCTGAACGCCTGCAGGGTCTCTCTCTGGAGGTGGCTGAAATCCAGCAACACGTGAGTAGTTGTTCTGGAGCACATTTCGTGGAGCCAAAGGTACGTTTGCCTGATTTATTTTTTGGTGAACAACAAGATTTTTTTTCTTTTAAAAATGCTTGCTTGTTGTATTTTCGTTTGAGACCCAGATCCTCTGGTGATGAATCACAGCGCATAGGGTTTATAATGTCACTTTTGCGCAAAGAACCTCAGGACTGGGCCTTTTCTCTGCAGCCTAGTGATCCATGCTTTGGATCAGTGGATGGTTTTTTTTCTGCTTTGGGGTTGTTGTATGACGATCCGGATCGTGTTTCATCAGCTGAGACAGAGTTGAGACGTTTGAGACAGGGATCGGGTAATGTGGAAAAATATTGTACTCACTTCCGTAGGTGGTCCACCCAGGTGGGCTGGAACGATTCAGCTTTGAAAAGTTTATTTCTTGCAGGATTAAGTGAAAGGGTTAAAGATTTGCTGATTGCTTATCCTATACCTGGTAACTTGCAAGAGGCTATGCAATTGGCCATACGGGTGGATAGGAGACTGCGTGCAAGGGTTTAATGAGAGTAAGTCTGCTTTGTCAGCTCCAGGTTTGGAGAAGGAATGTACTGACATTGCAGAGCCGATGGAAATTAGAGCAATGACACCTCACTCTCGGGAAAAAGAACGCAGATTTGCTCAAGGTTTGTGTTTCTACTGTGGTAAATCTGAGCATTTCATTAAGAACTGTGCGCTTCGAATGAATAAAGAGAAAAAAAAATGAGGTCAGTGTCGCCCGCATAGCTTATTTAAACAATAAAGATGTCTTTCTTTCTGCTACCACTGTTGTTGAGGAGGAGTTAATGGAGTTTCGGGTATTTGTGGATTGTGGTTCAACTCTCAATGTGATTGATGGGAAATTTTTGGAAAAACTAAAATTAAAACCCAAATTTCTGTCTTCTCCTATTAATGTGGTGTCTGTGGATGGCTCTCCCTTGAAAAATGTTACTCACCATATCTGTGAATTTCCTCTTACTATTAATGGTGTTCATCAAGAGAATTTGGATTTGGTAGTTTTGAATAATTTGCCCTCACCGGTGATTTTGGGGTTACCCTGGTTAAAATTGCACAATCCGGTACTGGATTGGTCTACCAATGAAATTAAGTCCTGGAGTCCTAAGTGTTATGACAAGTGTTGTAACGGGCGTATTGCTGCTGTAGTTAAGGGGGAGTTACCTGTACCTATTCAGGATTTTTGGAAAGTTTTTTCTGATAAGGAATCGCAGGTATTGCCTCCTCATAGAGAATATGATTGTGCAATTGAATTTGTCCCTGGAGCGACTCTTCCTAAAAGTCGTTTATTTAATTTGACTATTCCTGAGAGAAAAGCTTTGGAGGAATACATACAGACAAGCTTGGCCGCCGGTCACATTAGGCCTTCCAAATCTCCTGTGGCGGTTGGATTTTTTTTTGTTAAAAAAAAGGACGGCGGTTTACGGCCTTGTCTAGACTTTCGTGAGATTAATAAGATTACTGTACGCAATCCTTACCCACTGCCATTGATTCCTGATTTGTTTAATCAGTTAGTGGGGGCCAAGTGGTTCTCGAAAATTGATCTTCGAGGGGCATACAATTTGTTGCGCATGAAGGAGGGGGATGAATGGAAGACTGCGTTTAACACTCCACTGGGTCATTTTGAGAATCTGGTTATGCCTTTTGGACTTTCCAGTGCTCCGGCATTTTTTCAGAATCTTATTAATGACATCCTTAGACCTTTGATCGGCAGAAGTGTGGTTGTGTATTTGGATGACATTTTGATTTATTCACCGGATTTGGAGTCTCATTGGAGGAGTGTGCGTGAAGTATTACAGTTACTGAGTGATAATTCACTTTTTGCCAAACTAGAAAAATGTGAGTTCGCTGTACAGAGACTTAGTTTTTTGGGCTACATTGTCTCCAGTGAAGGTTTTGAGATGGACCCTGTGAAAGTGCAAGCTGTGCAGGATTGGCCTAGACCTATTGGTGTGAAATCAATACAGAGGTTTTTGGGGTTCGCCAATTATTATAGAAAATTCATAAAAAAATTTTCTGTGGTTGCCAAACCTCTGACCGATCTCACCAGGAAAGGTGCTGATGCGGTTCAGTGGACTACTGAGGCCATTGAGGCTTTTGTGTTGCTAAAGGAAAGGTTCAGCTCTGCTCCCATCCTTACGCAGCCTGATGTGACTAAACCATTTTTGGTTGAGGTTGATGCTTCTTCTGTGGGGGTCGGCGCGGTGTTGTCTCAGGAAAAGACGGATGGAGTACATCCCTGTGCTTTTTTTTCAAAGAAATTTTCTGAGTCTGAACTAAATTATAATATCGGTAATAGGGAATTGTTGGCAATTAAACTCGCATTTGAACACTGGCGTCATTTTTTGGAGAGAGCGGAATTTCCCGTTCAAGTCTTCACCGATCATAAAAATCTGATCTACCTTGATGCTGCCAAACGCTTGAATGCCCGTCAGGCTAGGTGGGCACTGTTTTTCTCACGCTTTAATTTTACCGTTACTTACATCCCAGGTACTAAAAATGTTAAAGCTGATGCTTTGTCTCGCAGCTTTTCTCCTATAGTGGGTACTGAGGAGGAGGAAAACATTTTGCAAGAGGGGGTTGTTATTGCGGTTTTGGACTCCGTGTTGGAAGATGAGATTCTTAAAGCACAGGAGAATGCCCCACCTAACGCCGCATGGGAGGTTGTTTGTGCCTGGTACCCTGAGGAGAGATTTGTTTGTTGAATGTCATGACTCTCGGTTGGCAGGTCATCCTGGAATCTCTGAGACCAAGAGACTTGTGGGTCGCAGCTTTTGGTGGCCTGGATGGCAGAAGGAAGTCATTAAGTGGGTGCGTCAATGCACTGTGTGTGCTAGATCTAAGTCTTCTCATACTCCTGCTGCAGGGTTGCTTTGCCCTCTGGAGGTCCCTAGTGCACCTTGGACACATTTGGCTATGGACTTTATTACTGACCTTCCCCCCTCTGAGGGTTTCACTGTCATCTGGGTGGTCGTGGACCGTTTTAGCAAGATGTGTCACTTGGTTCCTTTCATCAAATTGCCCTGCGCTAAGACTCTCGCTAAGGCCTTTGTCAAGGAAATAGTCAGACTACATGGTGTTCCTACTGACATTGTTTCTGATAGGGGACCTCAGTTTGTGGCTCGTTTTTGGCGCGCCTTTTGTGACAGGTTGGGAGTTCATTTGTCATTTTCATCCGGATATCATCCTGAGTCTAATGGCCAGACAGAAAGGAAAAACCAGGATGTTGAGCAGTTCTTGCGTTGTTTGTGACTGATAATCAAGAGGGGTGGTCTGAGTTTCTGCCACTTGCTGAGTTTGCTCTTAACAATCATACATCCGTGTTATGTTTCGGTAACTGAGGAGTGCAGGTAAAAAAGGCAATACACCAGAGCAGTTGGAATCTATGAGATTGCAGTACCCTGACTAACCACCACAACTAGAGGCAGCCGTGGAGCGTTCCTACGTTGGTCCTAGACGCCTCGTCACAGCCTGAGAAACTAACTACACCTAAAGATAGAAATAGGAAAGCTATCTGCCCCGGAGCAGATCCCCAAAGAACATAGAAAGCCCCCAAACATGTAATGGCTGTTAGACAAGAAGAAATACTGACACAGACAGAAAATAGTATGAGCAAACGTTGGGGCCCAAACTAACTAAATAGAAAAGGATAGGAAGGGTACTTACTGCAATCCCAAAAAACCCTGCAAAGCACCAACTCTACTAATTTCAAAAACACCTGAGATCACACGACCTCTACCACCTAAATTAGTTCTCTGGTGTAACAAAATCAAAACAGCAGCCACTGAAGAAACTGGAAAAAGCAAAAGTACAAACATCAGTGGCTGAACTAAACTGAGAGGGCAAAAGCCCCCGGAGGGGACCCTGAAGGCCCCCACAGAAGTGCAGGACAAAATGCAAAAATAAAGCACAAAAACAAAAAGAAGAAAATGTCTTATCTGTTAGCAGGAGATGCAGACACGACACAGCAGGCTACAAGGGAAACAGGAATCATGGAGTGAGACCAGAACAATTGATCACCGGCAACCCTGATGGGAATGCGACTCCCTTATATAAGACCAGTCAGTAACACCTGATTCCCACTCCTCACAATCTTCACTGGACAGTCCAGTACCGCTTGTAACCAACAGAGGGAGCCTCTGCTCAGAACTCATTTCAAGTCCATTCACAACACATCCGCTTCTGCTCGTTGTTCGCCTTTTTTTTGTTGTACTGGGAGACATCCGTCTTTTGGGTCATTTTCCAAGTTGGGATCGGCTGTACCTGAAGAGGAGAATTTTTCTGGTGTGTTGGAGAGAGTTTGGACTGATGTGCGTGGTAATCTTCAGGAGGCTAACAAAAGATCCAAAGTGTATTTTGATAGAAAACGACAAGAGGTTTTGTTTGCTATTGGTGACATGGTCTGGTTGTCCTCTAAGAATCTGCGCTTGAGGATTCCGTCTAAGAAATTGGGTCCCAAGTTTGTAGGGCCCTTTAAGGTGCTTCAGGTTATTAACCAATCTGCTGTTAAGTTGGAGCTTCCCACCTCCTGGAAGATTAATCCGGTGTTTCATGTTTCTCTCTTGAAAAAAGCTGAGGTCTCAGATGGAGACGTCTCGGCCACTGTTCCCCTGGTGGTGGAGGACGGGCAATATGAGATTTCCCGCATCCTAAATTCTAGACGGTATAGAGGGGGTTTGCAGTACCTCGTCGCTTGGAAGGGTTATGGACCCGAGGATAACTCATGGGTGAGGGCGGATGATGTTTCTGCGTCTAGACTTGTCAGAGCGTTTCACAAGAGGTTTCCGGATAAGCCTAAGTCCTAGGGGATCCGGAGGATCCTCTTAGAAGGGAGGGTACTGTTAGAACCCTCTTGTTAGATTTTGTTTCAGTTTGCTGGTCACATGACCTTTTTTCCCTATTTAGTCTGGCTCCGCCCTTCTGGCTTTGCTGGACTTCATTGTATTATCTACTCTTAAGCTAGCCGGGTGCTTAGGTGCCTTACTCTGTCAGTTTTGCTTAATCTTAGGATCTCGTAGTAATTTGTTTTCTGTTTAATTTTCCCTGCTACAATTTCTGTTAGGAGGTGTCCACTTTTCTCCCAGTCCCTAGATCTTGTAGGGATTCCTCCCTCGCAACTATAGGTCTTCGTTCAGACTAGCTGAGGACTTTAGCGGGTCTGGTCGCAGGATCAGGTTCCCCGTTACATCGTAGGGATCAAGCTCAGTCCTATTGTAGGGACAGAGTTCCCATCTTTCCTTAGTGCTTGTAGCAGTTCATAACAGGTATCATGGGAAACCCACAACGTTTGGCAAAGTCAAAATCCATCAGGTTAATAGCTGCTCCTGAATCAACAAAAGCCTTAGCAGAAAATGTGGACAGGGAGCAAATCAGGGTAACAGTCAACAGAAATTTAGTCTGAACACTACCCAAGACAACTGAGCATGCAAAACGTCTTCCCCGCTTAGGGCAGACTGAAATAGCATGAGAGGCATCACCACAGTAGAAACATAACCCATTGCGCTTTCAAAACTCATGACTCTGTGCCCCAGAAGTCACTCCATCACACTGCATGGGCTCAGATGCTGGCTCACAAGGCAACACTATCTCACGCATACCTCTGCGCTCACGCAAACGTTTGTCAATTTGAATAGCCAATGACATAGAATCATTGAGACCAGAGGGTGCAGGGAATCACACCATAACATCCTTTACATTCTCTGACAGCCCCTTTCGAAAAAGGGCTGCCAAAGCATCATCATTCCATTTGGTCAGGACTGCCCACTTTCGGAATTTCTGACAGTACAACTCAGTGTCTTCAAGACCCTGATTTAATGAAAACAAGATTTTTTCAGCTTGATCAGTGACATTAGGTTCATCGTACAATAACCCCAGAGCCAGAAAAAATGCATCAATATCATTCAAAACAGGATCCCCAGGTGTCAGGGAAAAAGCCCAATCCTGAGGATCGCCACGCAGGAGAGAGATGACAATTTGAACCTGCTGTGCTGCGTTACCTGAGGACTTAGGCTTTAACCCCTTCACCCCAAGGGTGGTTTGCACGTTAATGATCGGGCCAATTTTTACAATTCTGACCACTGTCTCTTTATGACGTTATAACTCTGGAACGCTTCAACGGATCTTCGCGATTCTGAGATTGTTTTCTCATGACATATTGTACTTCATGTTATTGGTAAAATTTCTTCGATATAACTTGTGTTTATTTTTGAAAAAAATGCAAATATGGCGAAAATTTTGAAAATTTTGCAATTTTCAAACTTTGAATTTTTATTCCCTTAAACCAGAGAAATATGTCACACAAAATAGTTAAGAAATAACATTTCCCACATGTCTACTTTACATCAGCACAATTTTGGAATCAAAATTTTTTTTTCTTAGGAAATTATAAGGGTTAAAAATTGACCAGCGATTTCTCATTTTTACAACAAAATTTACAAAGCCATTTTTTTAGGGACCACCTCATATTTGAAGTCACTTTGAGGGGTCTATATAGCAGAAAATACCCAAAAATGACACTATTCTAAAAACTGCACCCCTCAAGGTACTCAAAACCACATTCAGGAAGTTTATTAACCCTTCAGGTGCTTCACAGGAGCTG
Source organism: Oophaga sylvatica (assembly GCA_033576555.1). Taxonomy (NCBI): domain Eukaryota; kingdom Metazoa; phylum Chordata; class Amphibia; order Anura; family Dendrobatidae; genus Oophaga; species Oophaga sylvatica. The sequence goes on along the minus strand of JARQOD010000575.1, from coordinate 68,995 downwards.
AAGCAACTTGGAAGGAAAAAATGAATATTTAACTTTTTAGCCACAAAAATGATCTTTTACAAACTTTTTTTTTATTTTCACAAGGGTAAAAGAAGAAAATGGACAGATAAAGTTGTTGCGCAATTTTCTCGTGAGTACGCCAATACCCCATATGTGGGGGAAAACCACTGTCTGTGCGCACAGCAGGGCTCGTAAGGGAAGGAGCGCCGTTTGACTTTTTCAAACTAAAATTGGCTGGTATTGAGATTGGATGCCATGTCGCGTTTGGAGAGCCCCTGATGTGCCTAAACAGTGGAAACCCCCCACAAGTGACACCATTTTGGAAACTAGACCCCCTAAGGAACTTATCTAGATCTGTTGTGAGCACTTCGAACCCCCAAGTGTTTCACAAAAGTTTATAATGCCTGGGTGTGAAAAAAAAAGAAACAATTTTCCACAAAAATGATTTTTTAGTCCCAAATTTTTGATTTTTCCCAAGGAAATTGGACACCAAAAGTTGTTGTCCAATTTGTCCTGAGTACGCTGATACTCAATATGTGGGGGGAAAACTGTTTGGGCGCACGGCAGGGCTTGGAAAGGAAGTAGTAACGTTTTGGAATGCAGACGTTGATGGGGGTCATGCTCCGTTTGCAGTGCCCCAGATGAGCCTAAACAGTAGAAACTGTTATGTTTCGGTAGCTGAGGAGTGCAGGTAAAAAAGGCAATACACCAGAGCAGTTGGAATCTATGAGATTGCAGTACCCTGACTAACCACCACAACTAGAGGCAGCCGTGGAGCGTTCCTACGTTGGTCCTAGACACCTCGTCACAGCCTGAGAAACTAACTACACCTAAAGATAGAAATAGGAAAGCTATCTGCCCCGGAGCAGAACCCCAAAGATAATAGAAAGCCCCCAAACATGTAATGGCGGTTAGACAAGATGAAATACAGACAAAGAAAGAAAATAGTATGAGCAAACGCTGGGGCCCAAACTAACTAAATAGAAAAGGATAGGAAGGGTACTTACTGCAATCCCAGAAAACCCTGAAAAGCACCAACTCTACTAATTTCAAAAACACCTGAGATCACACGACCTCTTCCACCTAAATTAGTTCTCTGGTGTAACAAAATCAAAACAGCAGCCACTGAAAAAACTGGAAAAAGCAAAAGTACAAACATCAGTGGCTGAACTAAACTGAGAGGGCAAAAGCCCCCGGAGGGACCCTGAAGGCCCCCACAGAAGTACAGGACAAAATGCAAAAATATAGCACAAAAACAAAAAGAAGAAAATGTCTTATCTGTTAGCAGGAGATGCAAACACGACACAGCAGGCTACAAGGGAAACAGGAATGAAGGATTCAGACCAGAACAATTGATCACCGGCAACCCTGATGGGAAGGTGACTCCCTTATATAAGTAACACCTGATTCCCAGTCCTCACAATCTTCACTGGACAGACCAGCACCGCTTGTAACCACCAGAGGAAGCCTCTGCTCAGAACCCATCTCAAACCCACTCACAACAGTACCCCCCCTTGAGGAGGGGTCACCCAACCCTCATTTGAGCAACCAGGTCGGTCAGGATGAGTTCTATGATACGCACGGATAAGTCTCCTAGCATGGATGTCCGAAGCAAACACCCAAGAATTGTCTTCCTGACCATAACCTCTCCATTTAACCAAATACTGGAGTTTCCGTCTAGAAAAACGAGAATCTAATATTTTCTCAACCACATACTCCAGATTGCCCTCAACCAAAACAGGGTCAGGAGGCACAGCAGCAGGAACCACTGGCTCAACAAACCTCTTCAACAAGGACTTGTGGAACACGTTATGGATCTTAAATGTCCCTGGAAGAAGCAAACGAAAAAAACAGGATTAATAATCTCCATGATCTTATAAGGTCCAATGAACCTAGGCTTAAATTTAGGAGATGCCACTCTCATAGGAATATTCTTTGAGGACAACCAGACCAAGTCCCCCACTTTAAACCGAGGACCATCAGTCCTATGTCGGTTAGCAAACCGCTGGGTCTTCTCCTGAGAGAGGGACAACCTCTCCACTACCTGGTCCCAAATCTGTTGCATACGCTCCACAACAGAGTCAACACCTGGACAGACAGAAGCCTCCTTCTGTCCTGAAGAAAATCGAGGGTGAAACCCAGAATTACAGAAAAACGGAGACATCAAAGTGGCAGAGCTAGCCCTATTATTAAGAGCAAACTCAGCCAAAGGCAAAAAAGAGACCCAGTCATCCTGATCAGCAGACACAAAGCATCTTAGATAAGTCTCCAATGTCTGGTTTGTTCTCTCAGTTTGACCATTGGTCTGAGGATGAAATGCCGAGGAGAAAGACAATTGAACACCCAGTTTAGAACAAAAAGTCCTCCAAAATCTGGAAACAAACTGGACTCCTCTGTCAGACACAATGTTCTCAGGAATGCCGTGTAAACGAACCACGTGCTGAAGGAACAACGGCACCAATTCAGAGGAGGAAGGCAACTTAGGTAATGGCACAAGATGTATCATTTTGGAAAACCTATCACAAATTACCCAGATGGTGGTCATTCTCTGAGAAACAGGAAGGTCGGAAATGAAATCCATAGAGATATGGGTCCATGGTCTCTTGGGCACAGGCAATGGCATCAACAAACCACTAGAGCGAGAGCAAGGCTTGGAGCGAGAGCAAGTCCCGCAGGACTGCACAAATTCCCTGACATCACGAGACAAGGTAGGCCACCAAAAGGACCGACTAACCAAGTCTCTGGTACCAAAAATTCCGGGATGCCCAGCCAATGCAGAACAATGAATCTCAGACATCACACTCTTTTTCCACTGGTCCGGGACAAACAATTTTCCAACAGGGCAGCACTCGGGCCTATCCTCCTGACACCCCTCCAGAGCAAGTCTCAAATTGGGCGAGATGGCGGAAAGAACTACACCCTCTTTCAAAATAACAGAAGGATCAGATAACTCAGGAGAGTCCGCAAGGAAACTCCTCGAGAGGGCATCCGCCTTAACATTCTTAGTGCCAGGAAGAAAGGAAACCACAAAATTAAAACGTGTGAAAAACAAGGCCCACCTGGCCTGTCTAGGATTGAGTCGCTTGGCAGATTCCAGATAGACCAGATTCTTATGGTCCGTAAGGACCACCACCTGATGTTTGGCTCCCTCCAGCCAATGTCTCCACTCTTCAAAAGCCCACTTCATGGCCAATAACTCCCGATTACCCACGTCATAATTACGTTCAGTAGGAGAAAATTTTCGAGAGAAAAAAGCACAAGGGTTACTTTTAGAGGTCTCTGGATCTTTTTGGACAAAACGGCACCTGCCCCAATTTCAGAGGCATCAACCTCCACCTGAAATGGCAGAGAAACATCAGGCTGCCGTAGAACAGGAGCAGACGTGAATCTCTGCTTAAGTTCCTGAAATGCAGAGACTGCCTCAGGAGGCCAATTCACCACATCAGAACCCTTTCTGGTCAAATCAGTTAATGGTTTAACAATAACAGAGAAATTACCAATAAATTTACGATAAAAATTGGCAAAACCCAAAAATCTCTGAAGAGCCTTTAATGAAGTAGGTTGGACCCAATCAAGATGGCCTGAACCTTGACCGGGTCCATTTCAATAACAGATGGGGACAAAATGAATCCCAGAAATGAGATCCTCTGTACGCCAAAAAGACACTTTGATCCCTTCACATACAGAGCATTCTCTCTCAAAATCTGGAATACAGTTCGAACATGTTTCACATGAGAGTCCCAGTCATTAGAAAAAATCAAGATATCATCCAAATAAACAATCAGAAATTTGTCCACAAAATCCCTGAAAATGTCATTCATGAAGGACTGGAAGACGGAAGGAGCATTAGTGAGCCCAAAGGGCATCACTAGGTACTCAAAATGCCCTTCAGGGGTATTGAATGCCGTCTTCCATTCATCCCCGTGCTTAATGCGAACAAGGTTATACGCCCCCCTGAGGTCAAGCTTGGTAAACCAAGTAGCGTTTTTCACCCTGGAAAACAGGTCAGAAATCAAGGGTAACGGGTATTGATATTTCACAGTAATATTGTTCAAGAGACGATAATCAATACACGGCCTTAATGAACCATCCTTTTTGGTCACAAAGAAAAAACCGGCACCTAAGGGTGAAGAGGATGGTCTGATATGACCCTTCTCCAATGATTCCTTGATATAAGACCGCATAGCTCATGTTCAGGTACAGACAAGTTAAAAAGGCGACCTTTAGGGAATTTACTACCCGGCACTAATTCAATAGCGCAGTCATAGCTCCTATGGGGAGGCAAGGATGCAGATTTACTTTTGCTAAACACATCAGAAAAATCAATCAAAAAGTCAGGAACATCCTGAGCCTGGGGGGAGGCAGAAAAAACAGGAGTGTTGGTATTAACACATTGGCAGCCCCAACTGGTTACAGACACAGATTTCCAATCCAAAACAGGATTATGAGACTGTAACCAAGGGAAACCCAGCACGATAATGTCATGCAGATTATACAGAACCAAAAATTTGCAGCACTCCTGGTGATCAGGTTCAACCCTCATTATCACCTGAGTAGAAAACTGGGGTTTATTCTCAGCCAAAGGGGTAGAATCGATCCCCAGTAGGGGAATAGACTTCTGTAGGGGTATCAAGGGAAACCCACAACGTTTAGCAAAATCATAATCCATCAGGTTAATAGCTGCTCCAGAATCAACGAAAGCCTGAGCAGAAAATGAGGACAGAGAGCAAATCAGAGTGACAGTTAATAAAAACTTAGTCTGAACACTACCCAAGACAACTGAGCGTGCAAAACGTCTTCCCCGCTTAGGGCAGACTGAAATAGCATGAGAGGCATCACCACAGTAGAAACATAACCCATTGCGCTTTCGAAACTCATGACGCTGTGCCCCAGACACCACTCTATCACACTGCATGGGTTCAGAAGCTGGTTCACAAGGCAACACCATTCCACGCATACTTCTCTGCTCACGCAAACGTCTGTCAATTTGAATCGCTAATGACATAGAATCATTGAGACCAGAGGGGACAGGGAATCCCACCATAACATCCTTTACATTATCTGACAGACCCTTCCGGAAAAGGGCTGCCAAAGCGTCGTCATTCCATTTGGTCAGGACTGCCCACCTACGGAATCTCTGACAGTATAACTCAGCGTCATAAAGCCCCTGATTTAATGCCAACAAGGCTTTTTCAGCTTGATCAGTTACATTAGGCTCATCGTACAATAACCCAAAGCCTGAAAAAATGCATCAACATCACTCAAGCCAGGATCCCCAGGTGTCAGGGAAAAAGCCCAATCCTGAGGATCGCCGCGCAGGAGAGAGATGATAATTTGAACCTGCTGCGCTGCGTTCCCTGAGGACTTAGATTTTAAGGCAAAAAACAATTTACAATTATTTTTGAAATTCTGAAACTTAGCTCGATCCCCCAAAAACAAATCTGGCATGGGAATCCTAGGCTCCACAACAGGCAACCTAGCAAGATATGCAGCAATACTCTGCACCTCAGTGGCAAGCTGATCCACACGGCCAGACAACTGTGCAAACTCCATTGAGAGAAAAGATCCTCCCCAGCACCCAGAGATACAGAGGGAAAAAAAAAAAAAAGCAACAAACAGAAAAATATCTCTGACAACTCTGACAACCTTTTTTCTTTCACAATATTTTTTCCCTTCTGTGAGTACCATACAATTTTCAATTTTGGGCCGGTGATACTGTTATGTTTCGGTAGCTGAGGAGTGCAGGTAAAAAAGGCAATACACCAGAGCAGTTGGAATCTATGAGATTGCAGTACCCTGACTAACCACCACAACTAGAGGCAGCCGTGGAGCGTTCCTACGTTGGTCCTAGACGCCTCGTCACAGCCTGAGAAACTAACTACACCTAAAGATAGAAATAGGAAAGCTATCTGCCCCGGAGCAGAACCCCAAAGATAATAGAAAGCCCCCAAACATGTAATGGCGGTTAGACAAGATGAAATACAGACACAGAAAGAAAATAGTATGAGCAAACGCTGGGGCCCAAGCTAACTAAATAGAAAAGGATAGGAAGGGTACTTACTGCAATCCAGAAAACCCTGAAAAGCACCAACTCTACTAATTTCAAAAACACCTGAGATCACACGACCTCTTCCACCTAAATTAGTTCTCTGGTGTAACAAAATCAAAACAGCAGCCACTGAAAAAACTGGAAAAAGCAAAAGTACAAACATCAGTGGCTGAACTAAACAGAGAGGGCAAAAGCCCCCGGAGGGGACCCTGAAGGCCCCCACAGAAGTACAGGACAAAATGCAAAAATATAGCACAAAAACAAAAAGAAGAAAATGTCTTATCTGTTAGCAGGAGATGCAAACACGACACAGCAGGCTACAAGGGAAACAGGAATGAAGGATTCAGACCAGAACAATTGATCACCGGCAACCCTGATGGAAGGTGACTCCCTTATATAAGACCAGTCAGTAACACCTGATTCCCAGTCCTCACAATCTTCACTGGACAGACCAGCACCGCTTGTAACCACCAGAGTAAGCCTCTGCTCAGAACCCATCTCAAACCCACTCACAACAAGAAACCCCCCACAAGTGACCACATTTTGGAAACTAGGCCCCTAAGGAACTTATCTAGAGCTTTGGTGAGCACTTTGAACCCCCAAGTGCTACACACAAGTTTATAATGCCCGGGCATGAAAATAAAAAATCCTATTTTTTTCCCACAAAAATTATTTTTAGCCACTAATTTTTTATTTTCCCAAGGGTAACAGGAGAAATTTTACCACAAAAGTTGTTGTCCAATTTGTCCTGAGTACGCTGATACCCAATATGTTGGGGGAACCACTGTTTGGGCGCACGGCAGAGCTCGGAATGGAAGGAGCACCATTTGACTTTTTCCAACCAAAATTGGCTGGAATTGAGATTGGACGCCATGTTGCATTTGGAGAGCCCCTGATGTGCCTAAACAGTGGAAACCCCCACAAGTGACCCCATTTGGGAAACTAGACCCCCTAAGGAACTTATCTAGATCTTTGGTGAGCAATTTGAACCCCAAGTGCTTCACACAAGTTTATAACGTAGAGCCGTAAAATTAAAAAATCATATTTTTTTCACAAAAATGATCTTTTCACCCCAATTTTTATTTTCCCAAGGGTAACAAGACTCCAAAAGTTATTGTGCAATTTGTCCTGAGTACGCTGATACCCCATATGTGGGGGTAAACCACTGTTTGGGTGCATGGCAGAGTTTGGAAGGGAAGGAGCGCCGTTTGACTTTTTCAACTCAGAATTGGCTGGATGCCATGTCGTGTTTGGAGAGCTCCTGATCTGCCTAAACAGTGTAAACCCCCGACAAATGACACCATTTTGGAAACTAGACCCTCAAGGAACTTATCTAGATGTGTGGTGAGCACTTTGAACCCCCAAGTGCTTCACAGAAGTTTATAATGTACAGCCGTAAAATAAAAATTTTTTTTTTTTTTTTTACAAAAATTATTTTTTCGTCCCCAATATTTTATTTTCACAAGGGTAACAGGAGAAATTGGACCCCAGAAGTTGTTGTCCAATTTATCTTGAGTACGCTGATACCCAATATGTGGGAGAAAACTACTATATGGGTACACGTTGGGGCTCGGAAGGGAAGTAGTGACGTTTTGGATTGCAGACTTTGATGGAATGGTCTGGAGGCGTCATGTCGCATTTGGAGAGCCCCTGATGCGCTTAAACAGTGGAAACCCCCAAGTGATCACATTTTGGAAAATAGACCCCACAAGGAACTTATCTAGATGTGTGGTGAGCGCTATGAAGCCCAAGTGCTTCACAGAAGTTTATAACGTACAGCCGTAAAAAAAAAAAAATCATTTTTTTTTTAAAAAAAATAATATTTTTGCCCCCAGTTTTTTATTTTTCCAAGTGTAACAGAAGAAATAGGACAAATTGCACAATAACTCTTGGGGTCCAGAGTACGCTGATACCCCATGGATCACATCGCGCTGTTCTGAGGGTCTCATGGGAGCTCGCAGGGAGCCACCTCCCTGCGCGATGCTCCCCTGTGCCCCCGGTACACCGCGATCATGTTTGATCACGGTGTGCCAGGGGTTAATGTGACGGGAGCGGTCCGTGACCACTCCTGGCACACAGTCCCGGGTGTCAGCTGTGATAATCAGCTGACACCCGGCGGCGATTAGCTGCTCTTCCCCCGGGAGCGCAGCTGATCGCTATGACGTAAGTAGTATAGAAGTTATACAACTCATCAAACTCAATCTGACAGGTCGTCACGCTCCCTATCATTTAATCCGTCTCCCTGGGATTTGATCTGGCTGGGAAATCAGAGCTGTTGAATCTGTGAATTTCAATCAAAGTGATTCATGAATTTATTCGTCTCTATTTATATTTTATCCAGTGGATTTGATTAGTCTGTGGTGTTTTAGTGAAATACAGACTTCAGTATATAAGGATTTTTAGTGAAATACAGACTTCAGTATATAAGGATTTTTAGTGAAATACAGACTCCAGTATATAAGTTTAGTGAATTAATGAGCCAGTAAATGTAAAGGTATTTTCTAGCAGAGAGTGTAGTACAGACTAAAAGGCTTTTATTCTATAGTATTATTCAGTATATAAGGCTTGTTTTATATGTATGTAAAAGTTTGGAGGAAATACAGACTCCAGTATATAAGAAGTTTTACTAATTTCTAGCAGGATCTGTATAAAAGACCCCCAGTAAATGTATGTAAAAGATAGCCTTTTTTCTAGACTGCCATTAAAGACTTGTTTTATATGTATGTAAAAACAGTAAATGTATCTTTTAGTAGGACTGACACATGGGGACATCTCAGCTATATTGGGATAATTAACAAGTACATAGGCTACATAATTAAAGAGCGAATCTTGGCAGGGTTTGTTAAAGATAGCTTACTTATTAGCACGGGTGTACCGGTCTTGTGTTGTGTTAGAAGTCTAAATATTTTTCTATCTACTGGCTAACACGGTACAGAGATATACATCTTTACTGCACCATAGAGATGGAGTGAAGCAGTGGTGACATGAACTGATTTGCCCTGTAAGTACAATTGCGTGAAGGTCGCAGATTAGCAGATTATTTAGATATGGTAATTCAATTGCTAGAAACCACACATAGTAATTATTGTTGTATTGCGTATAGAGGTATGTACAGAGATCACTCTATTGTGAATCTTGATTTATAAGGTTCTTTTAAGGCCCGCAATAAATGTATTTAAAGGTATTTTATCTGTGTGTGTTTCACACAGGACAAGTCCTGTGATCAGGCTATTGTGTGGGAAAAGTCAAGGTGAGGTCTCATTGTGAAAAGGTCACATTATGCCCATGTTACAATATTACAGAATGTTTTATTCGTATTTTTTAAAAAAGCAATGACGCGGTATTGTAAAAACAAGGTTACAAGATTTTATTGTAATAAATACATCTCAAAGACATTTCAAGCATTGAACTAATTGTGACACCAAAACGACTCTACAAATGGCGATACAGTCCGGTTATGGTGTTCTCTCTAGACAATCGCAAGTTTGATGAATATTCCAACAGATATAGTGCGGTGTTTTTAAATTTGATTTTCTCTCAGCAATAAAATTTCTCACAATTGTATCATTACGCGGTTTATCAGTAGAAAAGTGCGCCAATATCTTACTGAACGGCATGTTCCGAGCTAAAAAATGTAAAAAGTACACGCAGTAGTGACCACAGACCGTTCTATACGTGTCTTGGATTTGGATGCCTTGATAATAATAAGTCTCACAATACTTGTTCAGGAAAGTCACAAACTCGCTCGGAAAGATAGCGTTGTCAGCACATAATCCGTAGCTATCAAAAAATATGGCGTTCTTATCGTCACAGAGGACGATTAATATCCAGTGGCGGCCTGGTTGGTGTGCGGGGTCTGTATTTACGATGAATCCGACAGGCCGTTGATTTACCCGTTGTGGTGGAAGCAAATCACACGGAAACACACCGCCAAACACTCGCTCTGTAAAGCTATCCCCCTTCAGTATGGTCGTGAGTTGTAGGCTATCCATCACTAATTAAAATCGTACAAGATCTCTCTTCTATTATTAATTTCCAGAATGGCCGGGTTGATTGCAAAAACAAGCATGTTTATTGTATGGGGTGTCGCTAGAGCAAACCGGACTTCAGCACGTAGGTTACCTGTTTTAATGAGGGAGAAATGGCCGCCGGGTTCCTGATCAGCTGATAAATCAAACGCAAACAGAATGAATCCGGACATAAACTCTTCACGATCCACGGCCATGGCACAATCAGCTTTCTGCTTGCCGGATATATGGGCGAGAGCCATATACTCTCTGACGGCTAAGTAGTCATTAAAGTTAGGGTTATAAGGCCTCGCAGGGATCTGTTGCCCGTCCAGGTAGAGGGCTGCGTGGTTGACGTTGTAGTGATGGAAGAACAGGGGATTTCTGGCATAAGACCCGCTAAATGCTTCATTATCTATAAAACCCAATATAACAGTTTTCGGTATCTGGCCTAGGAAGAGATTCTCGTGGTTCGTGATCCGTGTTCCAGCGGCTATACTGTACACTTTCATGCATGTCCGGTCAATAGCGTACTTGGCTGTCGCTGCCAAGAGGGCTTGGCTGTGGCCTATTCGGACCGCTGGGGACACTTGTACTCTCTTTACAAAGAGAGCGGCTTGCATGATTTGCACTTTCAGCGGATCGGCCTCAGCCGACATGAGGCAGAAAGCGTCCTTATTTCTCGTTAGCTTAACCTTAAGATCGAGTCCGTTCAATATTAGCTTTGGTTGATTAAATATATCACCAAAAATTGGACCAATGAGGTCCAGGGGTTTGGAGCGGTGGGTTGCAGCGGCTCTTTTAATAAATCCAGCATTTGGGCCGTCCAAGCTTCGGTCATTATGGTGACCAGCTGTGTCTTTATAGAACAAACTGGCAGTAAATAGTGAGGACAGTGTCTGTGAACTGTAATTTAGAGAGTCTCTATGTACGCTCTATAGCTGTAGAGATTGTCCGATTGTGAGATAACTCGGTCCCCCAGAGTAATATCGACCTGATTAAAGAGAGTAGCAAGAGGATAGTTTATGAGTGCTACACGTGCGTCATCGGCGATATTCGAATTATCCTGCTTGACGATGCGACAATTTATGTACAGCAGTGTGTTATTCAGGTCGTAATAATAATCCCCGCTACCCGATATGAAAAATTCCAGCGGGGCATTATCCGTCAGAGCGGCAACCGGCTGAACTTCTACAAATAGGGATTTCTCTATACTCGTCTGTGTCGGCGGTATGTCAAAAATATCCAGTTCAGATTTAGCGCACTCTACAGAAGCATCGTGCATTAAAGCCATGCTGATCAGAAGATGTCCTCCGCAGTACGTCTCACTCGTTTCTGACGGGGTCGGCGCTTGGTTGATTTTTTATTCATGAGGATCGGGGGTAAAGCGGGGGATGAGCGACGCTTTCTTTTATGCGTTTTTTTTAACGACATAAACTAGACCCGCGCCAGCTTGCTCGGGCTGTGTATTTATACGATTCATAAGCGCTGACGAGACAGTTGTGACGGTGTCTTTAGCAATGTTTTTGACAGCAGTCTTCACGTGTGGTTTTACCAATTCCAAGCCTCTTCTGAAAAGCGGCACAGCACGCCGAAATAAGCCTTTAAATATCCCCGCCAGGCCCGATCCGTACATGTACTCGCTCCCGCTGAACCCCTCTAATCCGTGCCCCGACTGTGCAATATAGCAGCGGGCATAAACAGCGGGGTCCCCGTATGGCCTCTGAGCCACCATTTTCTAGCGTGCTAATCGCGCCTCTTCCGGAAATGTAGTCTCACAATACACTTACCGTACTTGAATTTAACGGGGGTGCCCTGGTCCGATAAGATGGAGATTGTTACAGAATCAAAATGATGCTTGCATAAGGGCACGTAATCGGGTCGTGTGTATTGAAGCGTGGTAATTTCACCGCTCTTGCCGCTTATTTGCGCCGTTCTCAGAAGTTGGACGTAGCTGCCGCCCACAAGCTGATGCTGGATGATGTCGCTGTAAATAAATAATGTATAAAAACCAGCTTTTATATCGGAATAAATCTTCTTCCGCACAGTCTGGTTATTATCATACGCTTCGATGTATGGCTGGAGGCCTAAAATATGCCCCAATTTCTGACCCGGGGCAAACTGTATCGTGGGGGAATCCGGTAGGGTAACACTCCGCCGCACTTCGTCATAGCGCAGCTTAAATCCGTCGCTGGCAATCTTCAAAATATCAATTCTCTCATTAATAGCACGTATGAGGTCGCCAATTGAGGAATAAAAACTTGGCTTTACATAATATTCCTGCAGCACATCCCCCCGCTTGCCTATATAGAAATTCCCTTCACCCCGCTCAAACGTGTACCATGTATGGGGGTATTGAATCTCAGTTAGTGCAACTTCGTATTGTCCTGAAAGCTGAACGGGTTTAGATAATTTTGTGGTATACTCGGCGATTGTGTTTTCCGGATATATATCGCCAGAAGCGTTGGAGGGAAGGGTGATAAAGAAGGATTCGGATTCCATGGTTATATGTCCGTCAGCGCCGACGCGGGTACCCACGAATTAAATTTATCAGGATAACCTTTCCATTTAATATAGCAATGAATCGCCCCCCTGACACGTTTTTTTCTCAAAATCGCCTCAACGCGATAGACGCGGTTTTCATTGAAATGTATTTTTTGCAGCTCCTCCTTATAAAATGATCCCTCGATAGCGTCGCCCTCTAAATCGTTAATTTTATAGAGAGGCTTATGAAATTTATTGGAAATGGCGCTAATTAAAAATATCTCCTCGCTGAATGACTGCTCATAACCCTTCGTAAAAGGGTTCTTAAAACGGGATATTCTGACATGATCTCCAATTTTTAAAGATGGCTTAATACGCTTTTTAGTCATACTAGCGCTATAAATATTTTTCCATATTTGTAACGAGTTCTGCTTCGTCACATCGCACGGCCATGTCTGTATCGTGGTGTGAAAGGTGTGGTTGTAACTGTGTACCAAACCTGGTAAAATGTCGATATACCTAAAGGTATTGTGTTTCGTCAGATAGCGCCACATGCGCGTTTTTAATGTACGATTAAATCGCTCAACTATAGCGGCCTTTACGGTATTGTTGGTGAAAAAATGGTGAATTTTATGCATTTTACAAACACGCTTCATGTGTGAATTCATAAATTTTTTGCCACGATCCGTCTGTAGTTTCTGTGGCGTACGGCGGTCGGTTTCAAATATTAACTCGAACGAACGAGCTACAGCCGCACCGGATTTTTTGGGCAAGGCGGCAACCCAGGCGTGTTTGGATAGCACGTCTATCACGGTCAATAGATATTTCACGGCGTCATTTTCCCTAGAATATTCAATTAAGCTAACTAAATCAGCCTGCCACTGCGAATCAACATCCGCGACAAATATCTTATTGGTTGGGAATCTTGTCCTTACAGGCTTATGAAGGGTGTAAGCATCTTGTTTATTCAGCCAATCGATCACCTCGTGTTGTTTTATACCTCGCGTTCTGACCGATCTGTATAGATTTGTAATGCCACTGAGTGATGCAGGGGCTTCGGGCGTGAAATATCGCTTCTCTAATATTGTTTCAACGCGGTTAGCCGGCATGATTCCTCTGTAAAACATGAATGTTTTTTTTTTTTTTTCTGTCTCACCGTTGGGGGCCGTGACAGAGGGCGTGTTCTCTCTGCTAGCCCTAATAAATACAGACAGCTCACAAGCAATACACATCTCACCTGTAAGGGCTCACACATCACAGGACACACACCAGAACTGAACGGACTAAAGTGAGTATTTTTATGTCTTTCGTTTCAATTATATTTAAGTTAGTATAGTTGAATGAATAACTTACAGCTGTTTTCATACTTGAACTTTATCTGTTTTAATAATATATCACGCCTGTGTTGATTAATAGCTGAATATTTACGCTGTGGCGACAAATTTAGGTCGCTTACTATTAATATTAATAATTACTATAGATTGACGCTAAAATTCATACAGTTAATTTTATTTTTAGATGGCGGAACAAATTTTTTCTAACAGTCTTTCAGAAGTCTTACTGACGTTGCACCAGGGTATGCTTTACGACTTATATAGACACAGCGGACTATTCTAGTTAAGAGTTGTTTTGCACATTATTTTTTATACCGCTTTATTCTATCTCGTTTAAGAAACGGGTATAATGAACGAGTACCTACATGCTGAGATTTCACCAACCATGAACTATTCTGATCCCGGCCACACCATTTTACCCGAGACCGCGTGTAGTAACACTACTGATGGGTGGAACGTGAGCGGTCAGGCGGCGCTGCCCAGCGCGGGTACGTTGTGTGGTTGCGCGTTTGTGTGTATATATATATATATATATATATATATATATAGAGTTGTTTTGCATATTATTTTTGCTTTATTCTTTAAGAACCGAGTATAATGAGCTGCGACCTGCCTGATGAGGTTTTCGCCACCTTGAACTATTCGGATCCCGAGGCCTGTATTTTAACCAATGCCGTTTGTAGCAGTTCTGGCGCTGCCGGGCCCTGGGACGGGCTTTCAGCGTCGGGCATCGAGGGTACGCTGTGTTCTGTGTGTCTGTAGTGTACTTATATATATATATATATATATATATAACTATATATAACACTTAACTATGTGAATTTAAACGTGTAAGTGAATATTAACTCCTTACAGATGTCGCAGATGATGATATCCACGATGCATATGCACCCTGCATAAATGCCTATGAACCCTGCATTAACAGAGCCCAAGACGCCGCATTTCTAAGTTCCTAAAAAGCGGAGCCTGGCGGCGGTCAAGAAAGGTAAATGTACGTGCCGCATGAAAAGCTGTTTTGCCCAAACGGTTGAAGAAAATTGTTGATGGCCCTTCTAATGATTATTATTATTTATAGCGCGTAAAGTGAAACCTAGGAGGATGATATTTACAAAAGAGAATATACACCTGCTAGTGGAGAACGCCTCAGACGTCCCAGAAACTACTGCTACAAACGTGCAGTCATCATCGTTAACCGGTAAGTGTATATTTTGATATATCAGACTAGTCTTAATACAACGTATGTCACTCTTGTCACACCTAGGATCGCGATGTTCCGCACGTATCCGCTACATGTAGAATCTTTCCTTAAAGATAGTTGTAAAGTCAGATTGACACATGTACAATCTCATCCACAGATAAATCTAAAGTCGAGAGAAAAATAACCACGACCCCTCTGCAAACACTACGTTCAACGAGAACCACGCAGAGCCATTCTTGACGCCGATACAGACACCTATGGGCCCTGCTGGACCACAGCCGCATCACCAGTTCTATCTGATGCCGGGCGTGCTGTCCCATTCAAGCGGCGCGCAACCATCCAGCAGGGCTGTGAATGACGCTGAACTATACTCTGAAGTGCAGGAGCGGCCACGTAAACACACGCAGAAAACTAATCATACTTCAGAAACATCACCCGTCACGTTTGCCGCATGAATCCCACAACCCGACAGACTCGTGAGGCGCTTGACCGTGAGATTGATCAGCTCGCTGATGGTAAGAAGCGCACCGTAGAACCGATCATTATACGGACCACTCATACTATACAGCCTTTACCGTCATCTGTAACGGCGGCCGCTAATCCACAGGTATCGAACTGTCAGATACCATTAATTCACCCACCACATCTCACGCTGATGTATCTAATCCAGTTAATGTTGTGATGGGGTTAAAGAGAGTGTTAACTACTAAGCATAAAGTGTGTAAAAAGTCGAGGCTTCATACAGCTGTGTCTGTACCGTGTTAGCAGTGCGGATTCTGGGTCTCTGTACCTGTTAGCAGTGCGGATTCTGCGGTCTCTGTACCTGTTAGCAGTGCGGATTCTGCGTTTTGTCTGTTAGCAGTCGTTCTGCGTCTCTGTACCTGTTAGCAGTGCGGATTCTGCGTTTGTACTGCAGTGCGGATTCTGGGTTTGTACCTGTTAGCAGTGCGGATTCTGCGGTCTCTGTACCTGTTAGCAGTGCGGATTCTGCGGTCTCTGTACCTGTTAGCAGTGCGGATTCTGCGGTCTCTGTACCTGTTAGCAGTGCGGATTCTGCGGTCTCTGTACCTGTTACAGTGCGGATTCTGCGGTCTCTGTACCTGTTAGCAGTGCGGATTCTGCGGTCTCTGTACCTGTTAGCAGTGCGATTCTGCGGTCTCTGTACCTGTTAGCAGTGCGGATTCTGTATCTGCGACCGCTACAGCGCAGATGTATGACGCATTGGGTGGGCCCCCGCCGAAGCCCAGTGTTTAAGGAGCAGTTAGATCGTTACTTACGCTACAAAATCTGCCTACCCAAAATACTGTTTTTCTGCGGTACTTTTGAAAGCTTGTTGTCTGAAGCAGTCCGACAGATGCTCGTAAGGCCGAGCTATACGCGCTTCGCCGGCTGCAAGTAGACACCGAGATACCAGATGGTGCTAACCCGTTATGACTAAATATGATCGGTTCGGGTCTGCATAAACCAACTAAAACAGCCGTTATAATAGGTCCAGAGTTATAAAACGAGCTATAAAACTACTGGTCAGTGCTCGACGCGCAATATGCGCTAGGCGGCGGGTGGTGGCGGTATCTGTGCTGCTATACCACCACAGACAGCCCAGGAGTCACCACACACAGATGCTCCTGTCTCACATAGCCATGATGTCCCTGAAAATGCCGTCCGTACCGGTACACAAAGCTCACAACCCTCTGATGCGGCTGCTGACTCTGCTGATGATGTGAGGGGATCAGATCATACAGTATTTTTACAACACTTCCATCATCACCAGAGGGACAACCGTAATTTCAGTGCACGCATACATACAGATAATTTTAGGTTTGTAAATTTGGAGCGTGTACGATCGTTTGTCGAGGCTGTGAACATTGTTCACGACAGTATTCAGTCATTACTTGATAGAGTCATTAGGGACATTGAACCCGGTGACTTTGTGCAGTTAAGGCTTGAAGGTGGCGATGTTTAGACCCCATTTTCACTACAAAGCAGAGCCGTGAGGATTTTAATTCTGAATCTTTTTTAAATGCTGTTGCTCGCACACTTCAAAGTAATGCTGAATGCTTGGCAAGCAATACCCTAAAACTAGTCATCACTACCGTTAAAAACCGCCGAGGTGGGGAAAAAGACGCTTGAAATCTATAGCGAGCAGTCGAATCATTAAACAAAAGATGCGGTGGCTGTATGATTTTAACAATTACAGTACAAATCTGTGTTTGGCCGCTAGTGTGTGCGCCCTGATTGAGGACGCGGATGTCGGTGATGCGATTTTACTGAATCGCTCTAAAAACATACACGCGGCGCTGGGGATCCCTGATGAGCGATTAGTGAGTTTTAGCGACATTCCAGCATTTGAGAACTATTTGGGGGTCACCATTAAAGGTACTGTACTACAGTCAGGGTGATTGGCGCTACTTTCAGACCGACAATGCAACTAGTGGTAAAACCGTATTCATATTGCTCCATGATAATCACTACTACGGTATCAAGAATATAAAGGTTTTATCGGTGCTAATGCACTTTTGTGAGCTCTGCAATTCATTGTATACTAAAAGAACACCCATTCATGTCAATATTTTTGTAAAGCTTGCAAAGAGTGGATTGTGTGGAGAGTACAGGTGTACAACAAACACCGCGTTGCCCGTATGTCGGTTCATTGTCGCTCTAGTGAGTGTTTAGACCGTCACAAACAATTAGCTCTGGATGATCCCCATTCTGCAGGCTTAAAATATTTTGTGATGAGTGCCATCGCTTTGTGTTCAGGAATAGTGAGGGCGTGCATGAATGTGCCGGTTTACGTTGCCCGTATGTCGTGTCGTGTAAATAAATTTGAGCCCATCTCTGTTACATGCGACGCTATGTACCGGAGGACTGACAGATTGTTATTATTTTTACGATTTTGAATGTATGCAGGAGACAGGTACCCACATCCCAAATTACATTTACGCCACAACACTGAGTGGTGAGCTGTTCTGGGAGTTTGAAGGTGATAGCTGCACGCAGACTTTTACTGTTCTTTACCAGCGGGAAATTTTCAGGCTATACATTTATAGCCACAATGCAGGGCGCTACGATTCTTACTTTATTGTTAAGGAGTGATTTTTGAAAAACTACAGGTAAAGCTGATAGCCCAAGGTGGCCGGCTCTTGTGTGTGACGGTGCCCGATTTGTCTTTAAGGTTTATAGACTCGTAAATTTTATCCCATGAAGCTCAGTAAATTACCACAGGCCATGGGTTTTCAGGTGCCAAAGGTCATTTTCCACACTTTTTTAACACCCGAGAAAACCAAACTATGTAGGCCCATACCGATGTGAATATTATGGGTTAGAGTACATGGCACCGGATGAGAAGGTAGAGTTCCTGGCCTGGCATGAGGGTCAGAACACACAGTTTTTGACTTCAAGAGTGAACTAAAATCATACTGCAAACAGGATGTTGAAATTTTGAGACGAGCCTGTGAGATCTATAGAGAGCGCATTATGGAAATGACGCTGAAAAGTGTTAAAAAATACTGTGACATTCAAAAAGAAATGGTTGTGGAGAGCAGCTGTATTGACCCTTTTCAATTCATCACCCTGGCCTCTGTATGTATGTCAATGTATCGTTTAAATTTCTACCAGAAAAAACATCCCATTTTACCGGGTGATAATTATCACAAGGTGAAAAAGCGCTACTCATCCGCCGCTATACAGTGGCTCATGTATGTAGCGCATACCGAGAACATTGACATTCAGCATGCCTTAAGAGGGGGTGAGAAACAACTCGGTCATATTTTCTAGATGGTTATGCCTATGTTAACGGACAGCACATAGCTTTTGAATTTCAGGGCTGTTTTTTCCACGGCTGCCCGTCGTGCTATAATGAGAATGATACAAATAAAGTTACAAACACCACCTACGGTCAATTATATCATGCTTTTTAGCTAAAAAGCGCTACCTGCAGCTGCGCGGGTACACCATAAGAGTGATATGGGAGCACGAGTGGCGTGAAATGTCTAAAAACGATTCTAACCTCCAGGCATTTCTCCAGCAAATGGATTTCCCGCTCCCTTAGACCCCGCGATGCGCTTTATGGGGGGCGCAACTAACGCCATTAAGCTCTATCAGCAGGTGGAAGTTGATGAGACTTTACATTACTACGACTTCACCAGCCTGTACCCTTTGTAAACAAAACTAAAACATACCTGTAGGTCACCCCACATCATCTATGACAACTTTGGTTTCATTAAAAAATACTTTGGCTTAGCTAGAGTCAAGGTCTATCCCCGAGAGATTTATTTTTTCCCGTTCTACCGGTAAAACTCGACAAAAAATTGATGTTCCCCCTTTGCTATACATGCGCTGTAAATTCCCTAGGCCGAGGAATGCAGACATAGTGATGAAGAACGCTCCCTGACGGACCTGGTGCACTATAGAGCTCGAGCTGGCGATAGATAAAGGGTATCGGATCGCCCGCATCTATGAAATATGGCATTTTCCAAACACCAGCGATGATCTGTTTGCTCGCTACATTAAATTACACCTTAGGGATAAGCAGGAGGCGTCAGGGTATCCTAGCTGGTGCACGGATGATGCCAAGAAAAAGCAACATTGACAATTTTCTTGAAAAAGAGGGTGTGCGGTTACGACCTGAAAATATAGCCGTCAACCCCGCTAAAAGGCAGATCTCCAAACTTTTCTTAAATTCTTATGGGGGAAGTTTGCTCAGCGGGCCAATCTACCAAGCACCAAGATTGTTAGGGATCCTGATGAGCTTTTTAGGTATCTCTTCCTGCCCTACTATGACATTTCTACGCTGGATTTTATCGATGATGAAACGAGCCAGCTTACTGGATAACTTCAGAAGGGCACCACAAGTCCACTAGAAACACAAACACAAGCCTGCTTTACCCGCTAAAACCTAGAGCTCATTCTCTTACTAGACCAGCTGCAGAGAGTTACCTCAGACACAGGATCAGTTATTCTTAGGACACAGGGAAGAGGACTGCAGCGCTCTCAGGCAGATACCTGGGAATTGACAGTGATCCGAGGCACATGAATCACGAAGTGTAGTTCTGCAGGGCCCAAAAGCTTAAGCGGGACAAGGCAGCACAGGAAAGAGCGGGGTCTTAAAGGAAGGAGCATAAGCAAAGTGGTAACTTGAATCTGTCGAATTATAGCACTCTGAAGATCTAGTTCTGGATACCCCGGTTTCAGCCCTGAAACTCAGACCATCGGAGAACACACGGGATTGGAGGATACAATATGGAATATTGAATCGTGTCCTACAAAGACAAGAAGTGTCGCCTGACAGCAAAGCCCTGTTTAGAAGAAGGTCCACCACCAGTCCGCTAGGTATTAGCACAGAGACTAGTTGATGGATACGCGGGCGGCTTAAACACCGCACGTGGACAGGAGGCCATATACATTCATGGAAGGAGTGTATTGTCATCCTTGCATAGCGTATCGAAGTAATTTGCTACACAAGCCAAATACTTTTTGGTTTTATTCATTGCCTGGCGGAGGGTCCCATATGTCTGAAATATTCCTATCTTCCCAAGGACACTGATTTACTTTGGGGGGTAGACCGAATCATCTAGTGACGAATATCCCCCGCAAGAGTGAATGTTGGCGTGTTTGACGATACTCATGGATAGTGCTAGCAAAATTAATAGAAAAACGTTTCCCAATAGGTGTGCACCACGGGAAACCGAGTTGTCTACCTGTGACAAAACTATGGTTGGTGCAGGTACCAAAGCCTAGGCGCACATAAAATTAAACCAAATTACTGGTTGCTTTGAACAACCCCAGAAAAAAAAATTTTAACCTAGCTTCGCGTATGCGCGGCTAGAGCTCTATTCTCTGCTGGACAGGCTACAGGAGAGGTGCCTTTATCACGACACAGATTCAGTTATTTTTGTGCACAGGGGAAAGGGGAGTGGCAGCCGCCTCTAGGCGATTACCTGGGGGAATTGACGAGTGAGATACCGAGGGCACATACATCACAGAGTTTGTTTCTGCAGGGCCCAAAACTTACGGGTACAAGCTCAACACAGGGAAAACTGTCTTAAAAGTGAAGGGAATAACGCTAAATGTTGGTAACTCTCAATCTATCAATTTTAGCACTCTGAAAGATCTAGTTCTGGACTACCCCCGTAATTCAGCCCCTGAAACTCAGAAGCGCATCGTCAAACAGCAGCAGGGCATTGTGAGAGATAAAAAATATTGGAATATTGAATCCCGTGTCCTACAAAAGACCCAGAAGTGTGTCTACACAAAGCGCCGACTATTAGACAAATTCACCACCCTTCCGTATGGCTATTAGCACAGTATTGTGATGGATACGCGGCTACAACACCCGCTCTCGTGCATTCTAGCGGGGCCGTCTAATTCTGGAAAGAGTTATTTTGTAAAACAAATGCTGCATAATATTGAAAGTAATTTTTCACACAAGCCGGATAATATTGTTTGGTTTTATTCATGCTGGCAGAAACTATATGATGAAATATCTCTCTCTTTTCCCAACACCAGATTTGTGGAGGGTTTGCCGAATACATTCGTAGATGACGAATTATTCCCACCGGACAAGGTGAATTTGGCGATTGTTGATGATCTCATGGATAGTGCTAGCGAAAATTGTGAGATAGAAAAAGCGTTTACCAAGTATGTGCACCACAGAAATCTCAGTATTTTCTACCTGGTACAAAACATATTTTGTCAGGGTAAGAAAAGGCGCACCATAAATTTAAACACAAAGTACATGGTTCTTTTTAACAACCCTCGAGATAAATTACAAATTTTAACACTAGCTCGTCAGATGTACCCCGGAAAAACACGCTTTTTCCTAGAAGCATTTGAGGATGCTACGCGGGAGCCTTATGGGTATTTGCTGGTCGATTTGAGAGCTAATACACCGGAGGATCACCGCTTACGGACGGGGTTGTTTCCACCGGCGTTGCCAGCTGTCTATGTGCAGAAGAAAACCGCTTCTAAAAAGTAAATTTTATGCGGGCTCGCACATTCCACGCTGTGTGCGTTGTGCTGTAAAGATGTCCGAGAGACTCCGGCGTAACTGGGCTCTCTTAAAAACACTGGTGAAGGCAACCCCATCCGTCCGGAAATCTATTTTGCGCAATGCGAGCGTGGATTTAATCACCGCTATAGTTGAGATTGCTTTAAACATCTTAAAAGGCAGAATCCCGTTGAAAGAGCGCCAAAAAGGCATACTGAAGAAGTGGCGTAAAGCTATAAGAACCATGAGTGATAGAGCGCAGTCCATAAAGAAAAAGAAACAGGTACTGAATCAGACCGGTGGCTTTATCGGTCCTCTTTTAGGTTTTGCAATACCCATAATAACGAGTCTGCTCGCTGGCAAATAATGGAGCATGCTGAGAAAATGTATCTAGTCCCCAAACAGGAGCTACACAAGCTAAGGCCACCAATCACCGAGAGCATACGCGAAACTGTTATTCGACGCCTCAATGATGAAATTAACTCCGTTTTACAGCGCCGCGACATCCCCGACGATGTGAAAATTAAAATGTATAGCACCGTGCTGGAGCGCTACTTGGTACATACGAAACGCAGCTCGAAAGAATTGACAACTTTAAATCTCATTAGCCCTCAGGATCCTGAGCATCAACACCCGCCAAATACCGTCACCGATAAAAAAAATCACGAGATCGCTGAAATTGTAGGTCATATAAACCAAAGATATAGAAAGAATGCTGAGTTTTTACTAAACAGGCTACTCCAGAATAAGAGTGTGACAGACTGGAATGATAAAGACGAATTTATTTTCAAAGGCGCTGTAATACCCGGGTCTAACTTAGTGGATTTAGTACGTAGTACAATGCAGAGTCACGCTCTGACCGTCAGGAATTTACCTAGGGGTTGGGAATCGTTTATGCGAGCTATGGCCGAGCTGAATATACCCTCTACTGTTGTGGGTAATCCCACTACTAGACAACATTTAGACGAATTAAAAATGGCCTCCAGCGCCGGTGTATCTACCCCGATGAGGTTAGACCCCGCACCCCGTACAATTCATTCTCTGCACTCGCCATCATTAGCCACCACAAGAGGAACTCTACTACCTAAAAAAAGGTCTCTACCGATACTGCCAGCCATGTGGCTCACGATGTAGCCTATGTACTTGTTAATTATCTATTTTATCGTGTGTGTGATGCTATTTGTTAATTGTGCATGTGACACTTTTTTTTATCATTCTGTAGGTACTTTTAAATGCTTGAAATGTCTTTGAGCTGTATTTATTACAATAAAATCTTGTAACCTTGTTTTTACAATACCGTGTCATTGTTTTTTTTAAAATACGAATAAAACATTCGCGTGTCTAATATTGTAACATGGCCATATACATAATATGCCCATGATCATTTCATAATGTGACCTCGCCTTGACTTTCCCCACACAATAGAGTGGTCAAAGGATACATTTACTGATGGACTTAAAAGCTTCCCAAATAGATTGATCAAAGGGCTTGTCCGGACATGTCGGCACTATGGCCGGCTATACACAATACAAGGCTAATTAGTGTGTGTACTTTCTAGCAACTGAATTACAACAACTAAATACCATCGACCTTCTCTCAATTGTACTACAGGTCAGGACACAACACAACAGTGGTAAACTTCTGCTAATACGTAACCTATCTTTAACAGATCCTGCCAAGATTCGCTCTTTAATTCACTAAAACTCCTTATATACTGGATAATACTAAGGTTAACCTATCTTTAACAGATCCTGCCAAGATTCGCTCTTTAATTATGTAGCCTATGTGTTATGTTTCGGTAGCTGAGGAGTGCAGGTAAAAAAGGCAATACACCAGAGCAGTTGGAATCTATGGGATTGCAGTACCCTGACTAATCACCACAACTAGAGGCAGCCGTGGAGCGTTCCTACGTTGGTCCTAGACGCCTCGTCACAGCCTGAGAAACTAACTACACCTAAAGATAGAAATAGGAAAGCTATCTGCCCCGGAGCAGAACCCCAAAGATAATAGAAAGCCCCCAAACATGTAATGGCGGTTAGACAAGAGGAAATACTGACACAGAAAGAAAATAGAATGAGCAAACGCTGGGGCCCAAACTATCTAAATAGAAAAGGACAGGAAGGGTACTTACTGCAATCCCAGAAAACCCTGAAAAATACCAACTCTACTAATTTCAAAATCACCTGAGATCACACGACCTCTACCACCTAAATTAGCTCTCTGGTGTAACAAAATCAAAACAGCAGCCACTGAAAAAACTGGAAAAAGCAAAAGAACAAAACTCAGTGGCTGAACTAAACTGAGAAGGCAGAAGCCCCCGGAGGGGACCCAGAAGGCCCCCAAAGAAGTGCAGGACAAAATGCAAAAATATAGCAACAACACAAAAGAAGAAAAATTCTTATCTGGTAGCAGGAGATGCAGACATGACACAGCAGGCTACAAGGGAAACTGGAATGAAGGATTCAGACCAGAACAATTGATCACCGGCAACCCTGATGGGAAAATGACTCCCTTATATAAGACCAGTCAGTAACACCTGATTCCCAGTCCTCACAATCTTCACTAGTACCGCTTGTAACCACCAGAGGGAGCCTCTGCTCAGAACTCATCTCAAACCCATTCACAACACTATGTACTTGTTAATTATCCCAATATAGCTGAGATGTCCCCATGTGTCAGTCCTACTAAAAGATACATTTACTGTTTTTACATACATATAAAACAAGTCTTTAATGGCAGTCTAGAAAAAAGGCTATCTTTTACATACATTTACTGGGGGTCTTTTATACAGATCCTGCTAGAAATGAGTAAAACTTCTTATATACTGGAGTCTGTATTTCCTCCAAACTTTTACATACATATAAAACAAGCCTTATATACTGAATAATACTATAGAATAAAAGCCTTTTAGTCTATACTACACTCTCTGCTAGAAAATACCTTTACATTTACTGGCTCATTAATTCACTAAACTTATATACTGGAGTCTGTATTTCACTAAAAATCCTTATATACTGAAGTCTGTATTTTACTAAAAATCCTTATATACTGAAGTCTGTATTTCACTAAAACACCACAGACTAATCAAATCCACTGGATAAAATATAAATAGAGACGAATAAATTCATGAATCACTTTGATTGAAATTCACAGATTCAACAGCTCTGATTTCCCAGCCAGATCAAATCCCAGGGAGACGGATTAAATGATAGGGGGCGTGACGACCTGTCAGATTGAGTTTGATGAGTTGTATAACTTCTATACTACTGACGTACTATCCCGTCCATGGTCAGATTGTCACGGGTTTCATGGACGGGATAGTACGTCGGATGGCAGAGAGGGGTTAAGGCAAAAAACAACTTACAGTTATTTTTGAAATTCAGAAATTTAGCCCGATCCCCAAAAACAAATCTGGCATGGGAATCCTAGGTTCCACAACCAGCAACCTAGCAAGATAGGTAGCAATACTCCGAACCTCAGTGGCAAGCTGATCCACACGGCCAGACAACTGTGCAAACTCCATTGAAAGAAAAAAAATCCTCCTCAGCACCCAGAGAAAAAGAGGGAAAAAATGCAACAGACAGAAAAAAAAAAATCTCTGACAACTCTGACAACTTTTTTTTTCTTTCCACACTATTTTTCCCTTCTGTGAGTACCATATAATTTTCAGTTATGGCCGGTGATACTGTTGTGTTTCGGTAGCTGAGAAGGACAGGAACAACAGCAGGGCAGCAGAACACCTGAGATGTTGGTAACTGATGGGTTGCAGATTCCTAAACTAACGACACAACTAGAGGTAGCCGTGGAGCGTTCCTACGTTGATCCTAGATGCCTCGTCACAGCCTGAGAGATAACTACACCTAAAGGCAGAAAGATGAAAGCTATCTGCCCCGCAGCAGATCCCCAAAGAAAATAGGAAGCCCCCAAACATATAATGGCGGTTAGACAAGATGAAAACACAAACATAGGCAGAAAATAGATTGAGCAAACGCTGGGGCCACAAGCTGACTAAATAGGATAGGAACGGAGAGATTACTTTCTGCAACCCAGAAAACCCTACAAAATTCCAACAATTCTGATTACAAAAATACTGAGATCACACGATCTCGCCACCCGCTAAATCAGATCTCAGTGTGAACAAAACCAAGCTGCAACCGCTGAAAAAACAGGAAAAAGCAAATGAGCAAATAACAGTGGCTGCAGATAAACTGTGAGGAGCTCAGGCCCCAGGAGAAGACCTGGCTGACCTCCACAAAAGTGCAGAAAACAAAAAGCACAAAAAGAAAAGCAAAAAATATCTTATCTGAAAGCACGAGATGCAGGCAAGACTCCAGCAAACTTCCAAATGAACCAGGAACCACAATTGAGACAAGAAAAATTGATTACCGGCAACCATCATAGGAGGGAACCTCCCTTATATCAGACCAGTCCGTGATCCCTGATTGCCACTCCTCGCTGAAAGGTTCAGTACTGTCTGTAACCACCAGAGGGAGCCTCTGCTCAGAAACCATCTCTAGCACATTCATAACACTGTGCCTTCATCTGGGCATTCTTTAACTCCATTTTTACAAGGGATGGATGTCTGTGTTAGGCCATGGGGCATCCCAAGTGCCAAGGCAATTCAGGTTATCGCTTCTTGGCCTTTTGGCTAATATCAAGTGTAGTATCTGTTCTTATCAGTTTAATATGTGATACGTCCCCTATCAGGGGACCATATATTAAATGGATTTTTAGAACAGAGCTTGCTCTGTCCACTCCACACATTGACCCGGTATTGCAGTATTTATGTGAACAGTGCACTATGCATTATTTGAATGCTTTTTTTCCTTTTTGCTGTATACTGCTGTTTTCATGTTCAAAGGTGCACATTTTAGATATGTTTTTACATTGTCTCCCTCTTGTCGACCAAAAAGAGGAAAAAAGTTGAAGTATCCCAAATGTAGCTATTGCACACTGTTCACATTCTTGATGCAATGATCTCTTTTGCAAAACATTGTCTCCCTCTTATGGACCACCAACTTTTAAATTTTGTATATGTGTATTAAATAAACGCAACAAAATTTGGTCTGGCAAGATCTTTGAATGTGCTGCCTACCATTCACCTGTCTGTGTATTCTATTGGTTGGTGGCAGCCATGTTTTTTGTGCGTCCAATGCTGCCTGCAGTAGACGGAATGTGTGCCATGGAACACTTGCACGTGTCACAATGGGCCCTTGGTGAGACAACGAGCCCTTAGCCTGTAAATAGCTGTGCAGAGACAGACATCTGCAGTCTGCTGATGAAGGCGGACAGGTAGGTACTACCCAGAACAGAGGTAGGTCCTACGCATTATCAGCATGCTAAAGGCAGGCAGTTGCTCGTTTGTTGAATGTTCCTGTCCCACTCCTTAACATCCTGAAGTGTGTTGGCACAACAGGATGAGGGAGGATGTGTTTGTGTTAAAATAAGCGGAGTCATGCTGTGTTAAAAAATGCTTACTTTCGTATATTTTTACCAGGACATGTTACCAGATGCGATACTCTAAGGAAAATGTCACAATGTTTCTTATAAAAAAAATGTAGTGGTTTATTGGACCTGTCCACCAAAAAACATCATTGCAGGAAAACATACAATGAGTGAAATAGTTACGAAGAGATTGTCCATTTGTCCATAGCCAAAGCTTGTACACTTCTTTCCTTGGTGTCCTGAATGGTAAATGACATCTGTCTATGTCAGGAGCGTCTTGGGAATCATCACGTGGTTACATAGCAGCTGTCCATTCCTCATAAGATATCCCTTGTGTCTGAAGAGAGTGAAAGAGAGCGACCCTCCTCCCTTCGTGTAGTCATTATATATACGTCCTTTAAATTACGTGGTGTCTATATATAGGGATGACACTTTACCATACAGAAATAGCATCTGTAATGTCAGCGAACGTTAATGTGCTCGGTACAGAATTGAGTGAATAAATCCATAACCAATAATTAATATTTAACAATTCCCCCTTTTTAGGGTGACTGTCATGTATAGTGTACAGTTCCTATAGCGTCTTGTGCTTGGGTGCGAGGAAAACACAGGAGACACAGGTTGATATGAAATGACTTGTATTACTTCATACAAGCATGCTGAAAAGTTCACACAGTTTGCAGGAACAGCGACAGGAGACACAGCAGGCCAGAGTAACTTCAAGCACTACAATAAATCTCCAAAGCAGGTTCAGGATCTCTTCTCTGTACCGTAATTCCTCTGCAAACATGGATTCACCAAACAGCAGGTTTCCAGAGTCCAAAAGTGTTCCAAGGCTCCTCAGTAGGGAATAGCTGGAGTACAAGTCCAAGGTTTCCAGAAGTCAGGTCACAGACTGACTGAGGCTTGATTCAGGAGCACTGATTGTTCAGCTGAGGCTGCTTAAGAAGCAAGAGGGAAGAATCAGGGCGGGAACATGAAAACTGGAAACTCCATATTAACTGAGGGCAAGAGCTGCAGAAAGACAGAAAGCAAAATGGCCGACGGAAAACTGAGTTTCAAGGAACATGTCAACAGAGACAAAGAACCTTACATTACTCCCCCCTTAGGGACAACCTCTGGATGACCTCAGACCAGGCTTGTCAGGGTACCTCTGATGAAACTGGCGGAGCAGGCGAGGAGCATTTACATTATTGACTGGTTCCCATGAGTTGTCCTCCACTTGCCCTGCCATTTAATCAAATATTGCAACTGATTTCTGTACAACCTGGAATCTAGAATCCTTTCCACCATAAATTCTTCCTGACCATCGACCAGCACTGGGTCAGGGCAAGGAGAAGAACGTCCAGGAAACGTATTGGGTGTTGCAGCCTTTAGTAGGGATACATGAAAGACAGGGTGGATTCTCATAGTTCTGGGCAGTTGAAGACGACAAGCAACAGCACTTATAATCTTATTGATCTTATAAGGTCCAATGTACTTATGTCCCAATTTAGACGATGGAATCTTTAATTTAAGATTTCTGGTTGACAGCCAGACCAAATCTCCTACCTTGAAAGCTGGTGCAGGTTTACGAAATTTATCTGCTGCTTTCTTGTACCTTTCCTGAGCCAATTCTAGATTTTCCTTTAGAAGATCCATATTCTTTTGTAAAGAAGTGATTCTTTCAGCCACTGCCGGCAAGGGCGTATCTATGGGAAATCGAGGAAGAATGTTAGGATGATAACCTAGATTGGAGTAAAAAGGAGACTGCTTAGTGGAGGCGCTCTGAGAGTTGTTATAAGAGAACTCAGCCAGTGGAAGTAGATCCACCCAATCATCCTGTAGGTGGCAGATAAAACAGCGGAGATACTGCTCCAGGGTCTGATTGGTTCGTTCTGTCTGTCCATTAGTCTGGGGATGAAAAGCAGAAGAAAGGTTTACTTTAATGTCCAATGCTGCACAGAAATTTTGCCAAAACCTTGAAGTGAATTGCACCCCTCGATCCGAAATGACCTCATCGGTACTCCATGTAAGCGAAACACATTCTTAATCATCAAGTCTGATGTCTGTTTTGCAGTGGGTAAGCCGACACAAGGGATAAAATGAGCTGCCTTGTTAGACGGTCAACCACCACTAGAATGGTGTTCTTCCCTTGAGAGGTTGGTAACTCTACAATGAAGTCCATAGAAATGGATCCCCACGGACGGGACCGGGTGGGAAGAGGTTGCAACAGACCAGTTGGTGAGGAGCGAGGTGTTTTGTATCTTGCACAGACTTCACATGAAGTGACATAGTTTAAGACATCTTTCCTGTAAGTGGGCCACCAAAAGAAACGAGAAAGAAATTCTTGTGTCTTTAGAATTCCCCTATGCCCGGCTATCTTGGAATCGTGGATGAGTTGCAATACTCTCAATCTGACTGTTTCAGGTATATACAGACGTTGTCCCTGAATCCACACACCATTCTTAAAGACAAGACTTACGTCCCTTGGGGGTTGAGCCAACAAAGAATCCGCATGGTATGCTTCCTTGATGTCCTTAAGTAGGTCTTGATTATGAATCACTCCCAGGAATCTAGAGTCAGGAAGAATAGTCTTAGGAGGAGTAAGTGGACGTGTCTCTGCTGAATGAATCCTAGAGAGTGCATCAGCCTTTCCATTGCGCGATCCTGGTCTATAAGAAATGACAAAATTAAATTGGTTTAGGAAAAGATTCCAGCGAGCCTGGCGAGGAGTCAGGCACTTAGCCGACCTGATAAATTCAAGGTTACGATGGTCTGTCAGGATGACTATTTGCTGTGCAGCTCCCTGAAGAAGGTGTCTCCATTCCTTGAAGGCGGCAATAATGGCCAACAATTCTCTATTGCCCACATCGTAGTTCCTCTCAGCTGAAGACAACTGCTGGGAAAAGAAGGCACAGGGATGCAAGACATTCTTCTGACCTGTTCTCTGAGAGAGTATAGCTCCAACGGCACAGTCTGAAGCATCCACCTCTATTATGAAGGCAAGCTCGGGGTTGGGATGTACTAAGATAGGTGCGGTGGTAAATTTATCCTTTAAACAGGAAAATGCTTCCTGAGCTTGCGGGGTCCAGGAGAACCTAGACTGTTTCCGGGTAAGTTGGGTGATAGGTGACACTACCTCAGAAAAATTCTTAATGAAACGTCTATAGAAGTTGGCAAACCCGATGAAACGCTGCACCTCCTTCACATTTCTAGGAATTGGCCAATCCTTGATGGCTTGGGTCTTGCTTCCATCCATACTAATCCCTTGCGTAGATAGTACATACCCCAGAAATTGAATTTCGGTCCTATGGAATTCACATTTTTCAAGTTTGATGTAGAGATGGTTTTGTCTTAGGCGTTCTAAGACCATTCTCACATGTCCATGATGTTCCTCTGTGGAGTTAGAAAAAATTAGAATATCATCCAGATAAATCACCACAAATGTATCTAGGAGATCCTGAAGATATCATTCACGAAGTGTTGGAAAGTGGCTGGGGCGGTACTCAGACCAAAAGGCATAACTAGATATTCAAAGTGTCCATAGCGTGACCTGAAAGCAGTCTTCCATTCATCCCCAGGTCTAATACGGATCAAGTTATAGGCCCCACGGAGATCCAGTTTAGAGAAAATTTTGGCATGCCGCACTCTCTCCAACAACTCAGGGATTAAAGGCAATGGATAACGGTTTCTAATAGTAATCTTATTGAGTTCCCTATAGTCTATGCAGGGTCTCAGAGATCCATCTTTCTTCTTCACAAAGAAGATGGGTGCACCTGCGGGAGATGAAGAGGGGCGTATGAAGCCCTTGGCTAAATTTTCGTCTATATAATCCTTCAAAGCTTTTAGCTTGGGCCCCGCTAGGGGGTAGATCTTACCAAAAGGTATCTCGGCTCCAGGCAATAATTCAATTGGACAATCATATGGACGGTGAGGAGGAAGCTGATCAGCGTTCTTCTTGTCACATAAATCCACATAGTCCTGGTATACAGCTGGTAGTTCAGGGACTGACATGGTTCCTTTAGGAACAGAGCAAGCTGAAACTCCTTGACTCATCTGTTTCTCCGGAAAGTGTAATTCCTTGGTCTCCCAGTTAATCGTAGGATTCTGCGCCTGCAGCCATGGTAGCCCTAGAATAATGGGAAAGTGGGGAGAAGAGATAAGCAAAAAAGACATTTTCTCCTGATGATCTTTACCCATAAGGACCCTCAAAGGCTCTGTTTCTTGATCCACTGGTCCAGAAGTCAGTAGAGAGCCATCCACAGTCTCCATCTGTACTGGAGTAGCCTTCTTCACTGAACGTATCCCCTGTTTCAGAGCAAAGGAGATATCCATAAAATTTCCACTTGCTCCTGAGTCGATCATAGCAGAGCTAGACACCCAGACTGAGTCAACCCAGAGTTTGATGGAAAGGAAGCAATGAGAACTGTTTCTTTTACAACTCAGCTGGGACACCGCTGAGGAAACTTGAAAAATTGCAGTGTTTATACCGTCATCGTCCCCAGAACTAACAGAGTTTAAGTCCGAGAAATCAAGATCTCTTGCAGCAGATCTCTCTGGAGCCTGAGGCTCGGACATGACAGAGCTCCTCTCGCAACACTCACAGTGAATGACTGCTGCAGTAGTCTTACGAGAACGGCTGGGGCAGTTTATAATGAAGTGCCCTGACTTACCACAGTAGAAACATAGATTTTCCTTTATACGATGTTCTTTGCGTGCATCACTAACCCGTCTTTGTAAAGAGTCCACCTGCATGGGTTCAGGTTCTGGTTCCCTTGTGATCCTACTCAAAGGTTCCTTAGCTGAGGAGGGAGGTAGTAAAAGGTTAGTGCGATTATTTTCGAACCATCTCTCTTGTCTGCGTTCAGTCAGACGAGCATCAATACGAATACAATAGTTAATAAAGTCACCTAACGCAGTGGGAGGGTCGGCACGAGCAAGTTCATCCTTAATCAGTGGAGACAACCCTTTCCGAAAATAGATTTTTTAGCGGAAGTGTCCCAAGTGGTATCAAGAGCCCATCTCCTGAAATCCAGGGCATATTCGGCTACTGAACGCTTACCTTGGCGCAAAGTTAACATGGCTGCTTCAGCTGTTGCACCTTGATTGGGGTCATCAAACACCTGCCCCATGGCTGAAATAAAAGCATCAAGGTGATTCAAACAATCATCCTCAGTCTCAATCAGAGGGTTTGCCCACATCAAAGCCTTATTGGTAAGCAACATGATTATAGTAAGCACTTTGGATCGTTCAGTGGGAAATTGTGAAGCATGTGCAGAGAAAAATAAATTGCATTGATTAATAAATCCCCTGAATTTCTCACGTTCACCGCCAAAACGAAAAGGAGGTAATTTGGGGATCCCAGAACTCGGGGTTATGGCAGGAGCCTGGCTCGTTCCTCTAGAGCCTCAATCCTGGCTCGCAATTCCTGGGTAGTCTGTCCAAACACTTGCAAATTATGATTAGTGAGGTCCTGTAGGCTTGCAAAACGGGTTTTTAAAGTCTGTACATCTGAAAGGATTGTATCAGTCACTCCGCAAAGTTCCTTTATGCGGGCCTCCATCTTCCAGATCTTTTAAGGCAGAAGTGCTGGAAGGAGAAGAGGAAAGGAAAAAAAAAAAATAACAATAGTGTTTACCTGTGGTAACACTCCAGAGTAAAATTTTAAGGGAATGCGCTCACCTGGAATGGTTGTGAGAAGTCACAACCACTGTCATCACATAAGGTATTAAACGGACATCTGATATCCACAGTCACAGCAGACACGGCTTTCCCAGACCCAGCAGACACTAAACATTGGCTCCTGAATCTTGTCATGTATAGTGTACAGTTCCTATAGCGTCTTGTGCTTGGGTGCGAGGAAAACACAGGAGACACAGGTTGATATGAAATGACTTGTATTACTTCATGCAAGCATGCTGAAAAGTTCACACAGTTTGCAGGAACAGCGACAGGAGACACAGCAGGCCAGAGTAACTTCAAGCACTACAATAAATCTCCAAAGCAGGTTCAGGATCTCTTCTCTGTACCGTAATTCCTCTGCAAACATGGATTCACCAAACAGCAGGTTTCCAGAGTCCAAAAGTGTTCCAAGGCTCCTCAGTAGGGAATAGCTGGAGTACAAGTCCAAGGTTTCCAGAAGTCAGGTAACAGACTGACTGAGGCTTGATTCAGGAGCACTGATTGTTCAGCTGAGGCTGCTTAAGAAGCAAGAGGGAAGAATCAGGGCGGGAACATGAAAACTGGAAACTCCATATTAACTGAGGGCAAGAGCTGCAGAAAGACAGAAAGCAAAATGGCAGACGGAAAACTGAGTTTCAAGGAACATGTCAACAGAGACAAAGAACCTTACAGTGACAGACATTATTTGGAACCCTCAAAGTAGAGAAGTTCATCTTTAGGATAATAAGATCTTCTTTCTTCTTTTCTTCTTCTTTGGCCAAAACAATTTGATTTCCATAATAATATCAGATTATTGTTATACACACTCAATAACATAATTATGTGAATTCATGTTATGGTAAGCCGTGACTAATATTCATATAAAATATGTGTAATTATACTTTCCTAAACCTAAATCGAAGCATCTCAGGTCCAGTCATCATCATCTGATGTCATCTGGTCTTCATCTTGACGTCTTCTTCTTATTTCTTTTAAAACACAGTCTTTATACGATAATTCCTTTGAAATAACATGTAGATGTTGTGGAGGCCATGTGTCATGTGTCAATCAAAGTCCATAAATTCAAATGTTGACAAGAAAACAAAGTCCATTGATGAAATGAAGCTTTAACATTTGTGCAGTGTCACCTTTAAAGACCTGGATTTACATTGGCTTGCCTTGGATATTTCTGGAATCCTCCATGCCATCCGCAATGGTCTTAGAACAGGTGTGACGTCTTTGGTCAGCAAAGCAAGGGTTAAAATGACTTCCTTGCTAAAGATAGCATCATAATCAGTCCTTAATCCTAATGCACAGGACTCATGTCAGGGTTGTAGCTTCCTGACAATTACCTTATTGTTCACCAGCTTTCATTGAAGCTTCATAGGTGATAGGAAACCACTGGAGCGTGATAAAAACGTGATAACACAGTTCATATTAGCATCATAGGATCATCGTCCTCTGCCATTGTGGTTGTCAGGTTAGATACTGCAATCGTGGATGTCAGTGGTGGATACTGCAGTTGTCATTGGTGAAATGAATTGTAATTGACACAGTTCTTTATTACTCAGAAATCATATAGCGTTTTTACCTTCTGGGACTTCGGCTTTTTCTTCTTGCAACTTTTCAAAATTACTTGAATTTAGAAATATGAAAAGTCTTTATTAACGTAATTCCAAATCTTGCTTGAAGTCTTCATTCCCTATTCTATACCAAATCTGGTAATTTTCCTGACCTATAATATCACAGCGTACCATAGCAATCAGTAATATCCATAGAATTATTATCAGAATAGTAATATGGAATTCATGTTTGTGTAGTAAAACAATAATAAATGATAATGCATTATTAACCATAGTCTTCATGAGATAGAACATTTTTATGTCATAGGTGTAATTACCTTTCCAACCCATAGGTGTCAGTGTGTTTTTTTTTATGTAACAAGTGTTTCCATCTTTATTACTAAAACTTTATTAATGGAATATATTTATTAGACCAATAATAGGTAAGAATGTATAGCCATGAACCAAAATGTGAATATGAGTGAATGAATGAAAGAATTATAGTATTTACTCATAATTAAAACATTTTCTTTTAATGAAACGATATCTTCACTATATTTAATGAAGCAATATTCTCATATTAGACATTACTTTATTAAATATTGATGTTTCTTTCTTGATTGAGATAAAAAATAAAAATTAAGAATCAAAAATATAGATAAAGGAAGAATAAAAATTAAAAAATGAAAAATAAGAATAAAAACAAAGATAAGAATAAAAATTAAAATAAGGCCTTTATATGTTTATGACAAATGCTGAGTAGTTATGTTCTTAGTAGTAACACATACCCTTAATATTTCCATTATCTGGATTATATCATATTTGTCATAACCTTGTGTTACCAAAATATTCATATTATGCAACTTTGCATGTAATCCCCTTCTTAGTGTAAAGAAATGACTCTTTATAATACTTAATGTTATTATCTCTAGTAGTTATACCATTGTACCTTTTTATATTCTTTAAAATGTGTGAAGAAGAGGTGTTGATGAAATGTGATGATGTATTCAGGATCACAAACACATTTCCCCCTTAATACCAAAAAAAAATATTATTTTATGAAATAATTCATTTATCAAAACCAAAATGAAAAAATAATTAATATTTCATAAATTATTTATGTAACTTCTATTGTAGCTTTATACCATATATTTGTCTGAAGATGTGTACCATCTATGTAACCATTAAACATAAAAATAACATTGAATATCATAAAATTATCCTTTGGGAAAAGGAAAAAAAATAATCTAAATGTAGATTTTCTTGATAAACCATTTTGATGTGTGATTACACTTATCTACTATTAACTAAAAAAAAATAATTACTAAAGGAATATATGTTGAGTAGATATTTCATTATGTATCTTAATATTGTAATAATTTAACTGATTTGTATTCTTTCTCATAAAAACAAGGTTTTTGGTTTTCTCTTAGCATACCATGAATTGTGAAACCTCTTTCATACATCACACATACATTTTCTCTTAGCAGCTGCTCATCCTCACATCTGTCATCTGTCACTCAGACTGTGACACATATAAGTTTACACCACAGATTCCACATACAAAAGTAGGAATACATGTATATTAACCCAAATAATTGTATCCTAATTATCAATGCGCACTGTAACCTATTAAATTTAATATCTTAATATTTCTTTGAATATTCCCCAAATACACATAACAAACTTTGTAAACTATTCTATAGATAGAAGGACTCATAAGAAAATTAGGTATGAGATGTATCTATACTTGGTGCAAGGGTTTGCAACTGTAACCTGTAACTAAGGCTTAAAAAAAAAATTATTTTCACTGAAGCTACAAGAGCTTTGAAATAGGGGTATATGGTAGCCTTATTATTAGAACAGTTTAAATGTCACATGTGTGACTGTCATGCAGTAAGAACATATTGCCATGCAAATAAATAACTGCAAAATGTAACAACACACAAAAACTAAATTTAGATTCAGTTAGTTATATATTATTTCCTTTTAAGTGTTAAATATATAAAATCATGCAGTTATTACAAATTCCTGTGTAAATAAAGGCATAAATCCATGTAAGAGAGATTTTTCAGATTAAGTCCTACTTTGAAGTGAAAATTCTAAGGATAAATAAGAGATAAGGTTAA
Source organism: Oophaga sylvatica (assembly GCA_033576555.1). NCBI lineage: Eukaryota > Metazoa > Chordata > Amphibia > Anura > Dendrobatidae > Oophaga > Oophaga sylvatica. The sequence goes on along the minus strand of JARQOD010000575.1, from coordinate 32,159 downwards.
ATATCATATTCATACAGAAACAAATCAATTGAAATGTCTTATACATATATGAATTGGCTTTAATGTAATTCTAAATATTATTACTGTAGTTTATTTTAATTATATCACTATACATATAAAAATACAGTTATACAATCTCTACTTATACAAGTATACTATATATACTGTATAATATATATATGTATCTACAAAAACTGTAGAACTACAGAATTATATTTATAAAATAATTGCAAATAACTGAATAATATATTGTATAACACTTTTACACAACATATAATTTCATTTTCAGCCAACTCCTAAACCAAATCTTTTTTCTTTGTCAAAAATGTCCTGAAAAGCTCTTTTTATCATTCCTTTTTTTAATGATTGTTTGAGCAGCTCCGATAATGAGCTGTAAACTGAAGACTCAGTTATGTCACTCTGAGGAATCATCTGTTCCTGTCTGTCAATGTCCGCTATTTGTCTCTTTACAGACTGAAGGCCAGAAACTTGAATTTTTAACTCTTTCTGTAAAGCTGACTCTTGGATCATTTGATAAGGCTTATAACAAATATGTAATTTTCTTCGTACGTCACAGATTTGATTACGGGGATGACTCAGTTTAGGAAATTTTGACACTGGTTTTTGGAAAGATTTTACTCTGTCTGATTTTACAAAATTAGTATGATTTATTTTCCTTTCACGATTCTCATGTTTTCTAGCAAAATCAAGGGATTGCGCACATTTAAATAAAGAATTTTTTTGTGACACAATAGCACGAGATACAGAATTTAGGAATCCAAATTTGCTTACAAAATATTTTATCATTGATTGTGTTTTGACATTGGTAATGAGAGTTTTGTACAACCTTTCAAATATGGACATGAATGTAAAAGTACATTCTTTCCGACCAATCCTTAATTTTTGAAGAATATCAATATCTGGACAATCTTCATTTAATGCACAGAAAATCAGAATTTTCAGTCTGTCTTTATCATTTAGATCTCCATGTAAGTCGTTATCGCAAGACAACTTTAATGTTAAACGTCTGGAAAAGGTTGCAGGAAGCCACAGTTTAAATAATTGATTCCTCTCCTTATTAGTTAAATCAAGCTTATCAACAAAACTTTCGAATATTTCAGAATTTCTGCACGCATGGATTTTCTTATCATATGCAGGAATGATTTTGCATAGTTTTAACAAATTTTTCCTAACTTTAATTTGGAGTTGGGCCTCTGAATTGTCTTCTATTTTGGTGATCTTTGTACATCTGTCCCTCGTATGTCATCTACATCAGTTCTGAAGTGTCCTCCCATGTTTCCACCATCTTTTTTTACATCATCAGAGACAAGGCCAACTTGAGTAGCCATTACAGACACATGTCCCACATCTTGCTCAATTTCCTCATTACAGTCAATTTCGGGAACATCACTAGTATCATCTGACTCTATTTCTACACAGTCATTTTTAGATTTCTCTGACACAAACTTGTGAAATACGTCAACCAACTGTAAAATATTTTTCAATTTTTCTCTTTCTCAATTAAAGGACACCATCTTAGAATCTAGCTAGCTTTAGATTTTCCATTTCACATTCCGCATATAAGCTGAGCCATAAAACTTCTAAATTAGACTGATCTACAGACATAAATTTCAGTCTACTTTGCTTAGAAAAAGAAGTAATTACATCCATTGTTTCTTACCTTGAAATATCTCAGCTTGTAGTTCCTTTCTTGGAAAACGCTAGCCTCTTGTCATCAGCACGTCAGCACGTCTGATTCCTGTAGTACGTCTGGCAACTCTTAGTCCTCATTCATAGGTTCTTTTCTCTTCCTTGTGACGTGAAATAGTGGAATTCTTGAGACTTGGACAACAGGTGTCTTTAGCAAACCTCACCTCCCCCGTGTACAAGGGAAAGAATTTGTCGGGGTCGTTACGACAAACCACTCATCCTCCAGTCACTCCAAATTCAGACTATGAGCATGGGTCGACCAATCAAAGAATGAGTCAGACAAATAGCTGGTTCAAACTCAGTGCATGCTCTGTACTGCTACTGGCGTCAGTAAGGGCTCAGCAACGTTCTGACTTTATTTCCTCTTACACAAGGTTAAATACATTGTACGCAAGAATATAGGCAGTGCATAGGAATGAAAGGGCTGGGTAAGGGAAAAAGGGTTAGCCATATATGTCTATGTCTGGTATTCTGCCATCTGGATTGGTTCCACTGTTCCTTAGATCTTCTTCTAAGTCCTCCCTTCATCGTCATCCTTAAGTTTCATTTTCGCAGAGAATCGAGACTGCTTTTCTTGTATATCACGTGGTTTCTCAGTTCCCAAAGGTGGGGGCAGACACCAGTGCATTTCTCGGAGACAGGCACTGGCCGGTACTGGTGCCTTCTTAGAATAAGTTTCGATCTGAGTAATACTTGGCAAGGAAAACTTATTGTTTCAAGAACAAAGAACAAAGTAATGGTAAACACACAAGTATATAAAAGTATAAAAATATAATTCTAACCCTGACAATCCCCCCTAAACACTAAGTTTTCCCTTGCTTCTTTGAGACTGTCCATGCGTGAGGAGAGGGGAGTTGGATTTCTTCGCCAGGGTATCTCAGGAACTGTCCCCTTGTGGGACGCCCCAGACAACCAGGCCCTACTCTGATAATCACATGGAGTTCTCCCATCTGTCCCTAAACCAAATCTCTCAGTTGAACTCTGTCATAGGGGGCGTTGTCGGGCTTACTCAATGGAGTATATTTATCCATGTCTCCTTTCTGGGTGTCATCGTATAACAGGGACACGGTTTCCTGATGTAAGAAAGTTCCTGACACGGGAGCCGCGCTGGTGATGGCCTTTCTATACAGGGGAATTACACAACACAAGACTATTAGTCCCACCACTAGGGGGCCCCCCTAGGCACTCCTATAGAGTCTATATATATTTTAGGATCTTCAGTATAGCTGGTATGTAACTGGTCTAAGCTTCTTCTTTTTCTAGTCGGTTCGGGGCCGTCTCAGGATCCCAGGGCAAGATTTTGAATTGCATTGCCAATTTCACCAGGGTACTGTACACTGACCAGTCCAAGTAGCCGGAAGTCTGGACCTAAGTCGCCCATCCCCACATACCCAATACATTGATGGTGGAAGGTTCTATATAGCTGAATGCTGTAATACTAATCGGTGTGCCAAATCTATAAACTTTGAAATATTACTCATCATGCACCATCCGGGCTTTTGTCCTAGTGGGGAATAGTTACCCCAAGAGTTAATCTCTTCCCACGAGACTGGGACTGCATGAAATGGTAAACTGGTGGATGTCACCGGCGCATGTGTACAAATCCAACAGTTTGCAACAGTTTGGTTTTGTTCTTTCAGTCCATCCACTAAAGCTAAGTGGTGTCTAATGAACCTGTTATCATCACCATCTACACGGCTAAGTCTGTTCCAAGCATCCGTTACTGCAAGGATGCAAGCAAATGTCATTAGTAGCATCATTCCTCTACTGGAGGCTCTCCAAGGATCTTCTTACAATGCGATGCGTGGATCCAAGTTTCCTTGCCTTGTAGCTTGACTGCGGTACTTGTCGTCAGTAGAACTTGAAAAGGTCCATCAAATCTCGGATCCAGACTCTTTCTCACGTGTCTTTTAATGACTACCCAGTCTCCGGGCTGCAAGCTGTGACTCCCAGGATCCTGGTTCGGATCTGGAAGAGAACTGAAGACATTATCATGTACTTTCTTGAGTCTTTTATGCAAATCCCTTACATATGAGCTTAATACATGGTTACTCATTTCCAGTGCTTGGGAAAGAAACATCCTAAACTAGGCACTTTGCCAAATAGTACTTCATACGGAGAAAGTCCAGTTTTTCTATTTGGAGTGTTCCCTACTGAGTATAGGGTTAATGGTAAACATTCAGGCCAAGATTTCCCTGTTTCAGCCATGGCCTTTTGAATTTTTTTTTTTTTTTTTAACTTCAATGTCCCATTTAGTCTTTCTACTTTTCCACTGCTTTGTGGATGATATGGGGTGTGGAAAGCTTGTTGAATTCCCAGAGCTGTCAAGACTTCATTCATTATTTCACCTGTGAAATGTGTACCTCTGTCACTTTCGATCACCTCTGGTACTCCACACCTGCACACCACCTCCGCAAGCAGCTTCTTTGCGGTTGCCGCAGCGTAGCCTTGGCAATCGGGAAAGCCTCCGGCCAACCTGAGAATAAATCAAAACACACCAACACGTACTCCCATGACCCTGATTTTGGCAGCTGAATATAATCAATCTGCAGTCTCTGGAAAGGATAGAGGGGCCGAGGGACATGTTTGGGTGGTGTCTTGACTACCCTTCCCTAATTATGTGTAGCACATACCATGCATCCCTGGATCAAACCTTCTATACAGGTGGGAAAGCCTGGTGCCACCCAATGCTTCTGCATCACGCTCATTACAGCAGTTTTGGACTGGTGGGTTGGCCCATGTAACATCTGGGCAACCGCAGGGTACAACGCCCTTGGAAGGCATCGACGCATCGCTCTTCCCCATACCCCATTTGCTTCATTCAGACATGCACCTTCTTTTTCCCACTTTTCTACTTCCTCCTGGCGCACCTGAGCCTGCATCTGGGATAAGGCATCCTCCGACACAAAGGGATTTTTGGGAGCGCTTACCTGGTGCATCGTTACCCCTTGGAGTGGTCTACTGGCTGCTGTTTTTGCTGCTGCATCGGCCATTGCGTTTCCTTTACTCACCTGATCAGTGCATCTGGTATGTGCTTTAACTTTTATGACAGCTACTTCTTTTGGTAATTGTAATGCATCAATTAACTGCTGGACTGCGTCAGCATTTTTAAGGGGATGTCCTGCTGCCGTCAGGAATCCTCTAGATTTCCAAATTGGACCAAAATCATGAGCTATACCGAATGCGTATCTAGAATCTGTGTAGGTGTTAACAATTCTACCTTCAGCTATCTTACAGGCCTCGGTCAGAGCCTTAAGTTCAGCCTCCTGAGCCAACTGATGTGGGAGCATTGGTTCTGCTTTGATTACTGCATTCAGGGAGACGATGGCATACCCGGTGTGGAAGGTACCTGAGTCATCTTGGTGGCGAGATCCATCTACAAAAAATTCAAAATCAGCATTAAGTCTTTCAGTTTCAAACACTGTGGGTAGGCCTGCTGTTTCCTGTGCCATAAGCTGAACACAATCATGAGGAATTTCCTCTCTTGGATCTTCTTTGTACAATACCGTACCTGACCCCTCCTTTAGATCCGAGAGAGGTAACAATGTGGCAGGATTAAGTGTGGTACATCTCTGCAAAGAAACATTTGGAGGCATTAAAAGTGCACATTGCAATCGAAGGTGACGTGCAGCTGAAAGGTGTGCCGGTTGCACTGGTTCAGTATGGTGTATACATCATGAGGTGTAAGTACTGTCAGTGGATGATCAAGCACGATGTCTGACGATTTGTGGAGCAATAGTCCTACAGCATGTACTGCCCGTACACAGGACGGGGCACCCCTAGCCACTGCATCTAGTCTTCCACTAAAATAGGCTACTGGCCTTTGATTGTCACCATGTAACTGAGTCAATACTCCTGCCGCGTGTCCCTGCTGTTCATGGAGATACAGGGTGAATGGTAGTTCATAGTTGGGGGTTCCTAGCGCTGGAGCTGCCACAATCCTGTTTTTGAGGGAATAAAGACAGTCTATACCTTCAGGAGTTAGTTTAAAAGGCACAATGGTGATACAGTCACAGAGAGGCTGCATGAGGATTGACACATCATATATCCACTGTCTGCAGTAGGAAACCAGTCCAAGAAATGTCCTAAGAGCGGCAACATTAACAGGAATAGGAAAATTCTGTACAGCTTCTTTGCGAGCACTGGTCAGATGTCGAGCCCCCGGTGTAATGCAATGTCCCAAAAAGATAACTGAAGATTTACAAAATTGCAGTTTATCCTTTAACGCTTTACAACCAGCTTGGTACAGAAACAACATAAGTAATATTGTTGCAATGCGACACTGTTTCCTGGAGGGGGCACAAATCAGTAAGTCATCAACATATTATAAAAATAACATTGGCAAAATCAATAACTGTGAACCAAGCAGCATCCTGAGATATCTGGAACAAAAGTGTATATATATATTGTACCAGCCAATACATAGAGAGTTAAATCTGGTAGTTGAAGGGGGAAGCTGAAGTTGGAGTTTTTACTGTCAAGGCCACTGATAAGAAGCCTAGCTGCAGAGATGCCGAAGGTGGGGGCTAGGTTTTAACTAAAACACCCCTTGCTACCAGTTTCTGCAATCTCTCCTGAAATGTCCTGGTTTCCTGCACTCGTCAGTCTATCGTATCTAGCTTCATCTGCCAATTTTCCTTCTTCTGTGTTACATATTCCTTCCACACTGAAGGCTGGAGTCTGTCTGTACTGGGCAGACCCATAATTTTATATAACTTTCTCACATCTCTGACAGCCTTCTTGCCTTCCCGTGACTCGACTATCTCACCTACTCCCACAGCTCCACCCTCTAACTTATGAGGTTTTTCGGACTTGAATAGACGCAACATGACTTCAGAATGTAATGATCTGTCGCGACTCAGACCACCGGTGCCGCCGGCAGGTCACCACCCGTCAGCGTAGAGCCCTCCTCAACACGCTGATAAAACAGAGAGAACCTCCTCTATCTATCTCTTCCCTAACACCATACTGAACCAGGTGCAACCGGCACACCTTTCAGCTGCACGTCACCTTCGATTGCAATGTGCACTTTTAATGCCTCCAAATGTTTCTTTGCAGAGATGGTGACTTTACAGCCCAGCTCACCGTAACACTCGAATATTCACAGCGGGACGTCTCCTAGTGAGATTCCCCTGTTTTTTAGACAAAGAGCCCTCCTCAATTTGTCACTAACTAGACCATCATGTGCGTCTTTTACCCCATTCGACACTTCAAAAATCTAAAATTTATCCCAACTATATTCTAACAGTCACGGGAGACAACTATCTAGACTCGAGTTCAGTGACCGGAGGAGGAGGAGGTGGTGTTCACACGAGTGCACGCAGGCACGCGACGTCACTCGGTCTCACGATTGCTGGTTCGGGACGTGGAGCGGGGTCGCCCCCAGTCTCACCACTCGACCGGTCACTCACCCAGACCCAGACAGAAAACACGACAGGACCTACAGTGACTGACACACAGGCAAGTGGGACATATAAATATATGCTCCCAACTTACCGTGCTTGACGGAGGGTGATCAGTTCTCGAATTCAGTCACCGCGGGTACCACCGGGAAATCTATGAGACGGGTCTGGCAAGTAGCGAGCCGCTGGCCACTCCCCACGTTCGGGCGCCAATTGTCGGGGTCGTTACGACAAACCACTCGTCCTCCAGTCACTCCAAATTCAGACTATGAGCATGGGTCGACCAATCAAAGAATGAGTCAGACAAATAGCTGGTTCAAACTCAGTGCATGCTCTGTACTGCTACTGGCGTCAGTAAGGGCTCAGCAACGTTCTGACTTTATTTCCTCTTACACAAGGTTAAATACATTGTACGCAAGAATATAGGCAGTGCATAGGAAGGAAAGGGCTGGGTAAGGGAAAAAGGGTTAGCCATATATGTCTATGTCTGGTATTCTGCCATCTGGATTGGTTCCACTGTTCCTTAGATCTTCTTCTAAGTCCTCCCTTCATAGTCATCCTTAAGTTTCATTTTCGCAGAGAATCGAGACTGCTTCTCTTGTATATCACGTGGTTTCTCAGTTCCCAAAGGTGGGGGCAGACACCAGTGCATTTCTCGGAGACAGGCACTGGCCGGTACTGGTGCCTTCTTAGAATAAGTTTCGATCTGAGTAATACTTGGCAAGGAAAACTTATTGTTTCAAGAACAAAGAACAAAGTAATGGTAAACACTAGTGTTGAGCATTCCGATACCGCAAGTATCGGGTATCGGCCGATATTCGCGTTATCGGAATTCCGATACTTAATTCCGATACTTTTTCAATATCGTATACCGGAATCGGAAGTTCCCATAATTCTTTGAGAGGCAATGTGATGTTAGTCAGCCAATGATGAATCTTATGAAGTGTGGGCACATCCTGTAATGCTGCGGTCATCTTAACTAATGGCATGGCTGTGATTGGCTGCTGAAATGATGTCAGAATGCACTATAAAAGGCGCCGCAGCCATTTTAGCGTCACTGTGCTGTGAACTCAGTTAGGGACAGAACGCTACTCTGCTCACTCTGAGGGACAGTTAGATATTGCGATTTTGTGTACTACTGTGCTTGAGGCAGGCTAGTTTACCAACAGGTCCTGCCCACATCCTTCTTCCTAGCGAGGATTCAACATCATCAGCCGGCGTTCCTGATCTGGCCACGGAGGCCAGAGATCACCGGCTTTCATCAACGGATGTAAGTTTCGTCTGCGGGCCATAGGAGGCTGAAGTCGGACTTTCTACTGCAAGTGACCCATCGGGGTTGTCAGCAGGCCAGAGGAGGCTGAAATTGGACTTTCTATTGCAAGTGACCCATCGGGGTTGTCAGGTAAAACCTGTGCAAACAGGACTATTTTCTCCACAGTGCACCACTAATACTCATTCATCTGAGCTGTCACCGGCCGGGACAGTGTCAATTTCTTCTGACCTTTCTGCATAAAAGGTTTTTTAGGATTTCTGCAGCGTTTTTCTGCTCCATCGTTAAAAGAGGACCTCTTTTACTTTTTCAGGGTTTGTCCATATTAATACCCATATGAATAAATACCTTATGCGTATTATGACTATTTAGTCCTTTGGTTTGGGGTTTACTACATAATAGACTACAGGCTTTTCTCATCACCTTTTTCTCACGGGTCTTAGTGCAATATTTATTTATTACTGTATTATTACATCTGCATCTCAAACTGTTCTACAGAGTGCGTCTGAATTTATGTATTGTTTTCCATTTGACACATGCATATTCCTATTTTTCTACAGATCCTTTTGTGTCTTGTAGTTTTTATGTGCGCAAACTATTTTTATTTTCAATTATAGAGGGCCATGTTATTGACTTTGCATTGACGTGTAAAAGATTTATGTTGTGCCACTGGCTATATGTATTCTAAAGGTGTACCCAGTCTCAACAGATCATTAGTCTGATTGTTCTTTGATTCTCCTAAATGTGAATTTGTCTGATTTGGTGTCAAACTTGACTTTGTCCCTATTTTTGTTTTGCCATGTGACCCAATGATTATACAAATCTATATAGGGTTTGGCATCATCAAAAGTAACACAATATTAGCATGCATGCATATTTAGGATATAAAAGAGAAGTATCTTGTTGTGCCAGAGTGTTCCTAACTCCTGAATGGATATAAAACAATATGGTCTACGGATCAGGTAAAATCGAGGGTCCGCATGTCTATATTTTATACAATTTGAGTGGGCAAGGGTGGGATTTAGAGATTAGCCCATTCATGAAAGTTTTGGGAGCTGAGAACCTTCAGGAGTTGTTAACCATGCTTTGAGGTCGATTGAATGCCATGTCACTCAGGCAGCCAATCACTGCTGTCAAGCGCAATGGAAAGCAACACACGGTTGGTCCTGTGGCCAGCAGCACAGGAGGGGTAAGGGTAAAACATGAATATATTAGATTATGTTTTACTATTTGGAGCAAGTTTGAAGTTTTCTTTAAGGATTGGAAAACCACCTTCAGTTAGGAATCGGATCAATCAAACAGGGCACAATATGGAATAATGTGCGTTGTTATACACAGTAACTTACAAACGTGGTTCTCTCTGGCATCTATGTACATGGGCAAGTATTACTCTAATTTGGGTCTAATGTGTAGTTTATTGGGTGCAATATAGGCTCATTGTAGGACTGCAAACACACAATTTGGTTCTTTGCAGGTAGAATATGGTACTTTATGCAAAGTATATGGCTGTGTGCAGGCACAGAATCGCACTGTCCTATGAAAACAAACTATGGGACTATTGTGGCATGGTATGGCGGTCTCTGGCCACTGTTTAGCATAATATAGTACTATATGGACATTGGACAACAACAACTTTTTAATGTGCTGGTATTGTTGTGGTTACAATTAAAGAAATATTCTCAATTTGTCTCTGGAGCAGGTCAGAGCTATGTTGCTCTTTACTTCTTTGTTTCTGATAGGATAGGCTGAGTTATAGTATTAGTAGAACTATAAAGTTCTGCTGTAACACATTCAGCTATTAGTGATTTGTTTTATAATGTACACTGCTATCACTGTATTTACGGTACATATAGAGATAATGGCACTTGAACAAGCACATAGCTCAGGATAGTCAGAGCTGTGATTAGGAGAACTGCTCTTGGAGAAGCTAGTGCTATAGATTGGTGATTTTGCAAGTAGAGATGGGCGAACCCGAACAGTAAAGTTCGGCATCCAGACCGAACACCTATGACCTATGACCCGACATGAAATGACACTTGGTGTACATAGGGTTAACCATGTCTTTTCATGTCCTTTGCTATCTAATTTGCACAAACAATTAAATCAGACTATGTGTGCAAAATTTCACACCTGTAGGGGTTAATTAAAGGTGTAAATTCGTAGCAAATAAGTCCGTTTTTTTTACAACGAATTTACACCTTTAATTAACCCCTACAGGTGTGAAATTTTGCACACATAGACTGATTTAATTGTTTGTGCAAATCAGATAGCAAACGACATGAAAATACATGGTTAACCCTATGTACACCAAGTGTCATTTCATGTCGGGTGCTTCTGTCTTTTCACTGAAGCCGGCTTTACCCGGCAATTGAATCAGAGGATATTTTACTATGTAGAAGTGTATAAACTATACATATATGTATATATATATATGTCACAATGACATGTATATATATATATGTATTCTATGTGTGTATATTTAGTGTTTACAAGGAAAGAATGGGGTTTTTTTAGTTGCGATATTTTGTTCCCATAGACTTACATGGGACTTCCGGTATCGGTATCGGGTATCGCCGATATTTTAGTGATATCGGCGATACCATTCCGATTCCGATACTTTAGGATATCGGAAAGTATCGCTCAACTCTAGTAAACACACAAGTATATAAAAGTATAAAAATATAATTCTAACCCTGACAAATTCACTTAAAATAGCACAGAAGCAGAACTGACTGAGCTCGCCATTATGTTAAAAAATGCTTACTTTCGTATATTTTTACCAGGACTTGTTACCAGATGCGATACTCTAAGGAAAATGTCACAATGTTTCTTATAAAAAAAATGTAGTGGTTTATTGGACTGTCCACCAAAAAACATCATTGCAGGAAAACATAAACTGAGTGAAATAGTTACGAAGAGATTGTCCATTTGTCCATAGCCAAAGCTTGTACACTTCTTTCCTTGGTGTCCTGAATGGTAAATGACATCTGTCTATGTCAGGAGCGTCTCGGGAATCATCACGTGGTTACATAGCAGCTTTCCATTCCTCATAAGATGTCCCTTGTGTCTGAAGAGAGTGAAAGAGAGAGTGACCCCCTCCCTTCGTGTAGTCATTATATATACGTCCCTTAAATCACGTGGTCTCTATATATAGAGATGACAATTTACCATACAGAAATAGCATCTGTAATGTCAGCGAACGTTAATGTGCTCGGTACAGAATTGAGTGAATAAATCCATAACCAATAATTAATATTTAACATGCTGATTCAAAATGCGTGGAGTGCAGAGAAAACAAGCATCCGAGCGCTTTTTTTTTAATGTGTCCTGAGTTGGTTACGGTGCCTTCATCTGGGCATTCTTCATCTCCAAGGGATGGATGTCTGTGTTAGGCCATGGGGCATCTGTTGTGTTTTGGTAGCTGAGGAGAAAAATCAAATACGGCAATACACCAGAGAGGCTGGAACCTATTGAATTGCAGTAACCTGAACTAACCACACAACTAGAGGTAGCCGTGGAGCGTTCCTACGTTGATCCTAGACGCCTCGTCACAGCCTGAGAGATAACTACACCTAAAGGTAGAAAGAGGAAAGCTATCTGCCCCGGAGCAGATCCCCAAAGAAAATAGGAAGCCCCCAAACATGTAATGGCGGTTAGACAAGAATAAGCACGGACGGACACAGACAGAAAATAGAATGAGCAAACGCTGGGGCCCAATCTGTCTAGACAGAAAAGTACAAGAAAGGATTCTCACTGCAATACAAAAAAACCCTAAAAAATTCCAACTCTTCTGATTGCAAAAACACCTGAGATCACATGATCTCTACCACCTAAATCAGATCTCTGGTGTAACAAAAATAAGCCGCAGCAACTGAAAAACAGGAAAAAGCAATTGAATAAATAACAGTGGCTTCAGATAAACTGAGAGGAGCACAGGCTCATAGGAGGGGACCCGGCTGACCTCCACAGAAGTGCAGGGAACTATGCAAAAAGCAAGCACAAAAAATAAAAGCAGAAAATATCTTATCTGAAAGCAGAAGATGCAGGCAAACTTCCAAATGAATGTCACGCTGTCTCTGCGTACCGGAGGTTAGGGGCCTAAGCTGACCCTAAGCTGGGGCCTGACTAATCCCTCTACCTGGAGGTACTGTTAAAGGTACAGAGGTCCAGGCCGCCAGCGTAATCCCTACCTCCTGAGGATCCCTGAACCTCAGTGATCTAGTCCTGAGAAGGACCCCGATCACAACAACAGGGAACGGGATAATATAAGCCCACACACAGTACTAGACGAACGAGACAGTACAAGGGGAAAATCAACAACCACCTTGCATACAAAACTACACCAAAACAACAGAGGGAACACCAACGGGTAAGGAGATAAATGAATAAGCGAGGAAGGGGAAAAAACCACACACAAAGTACACTTCACTCCAAACTCCAAAATACCACAAGCCGCTCTGTTTGTCTGCCAGGAATGCTTTCACCGACACTTCCCTAGCAGACTGGCAGGTATTTGAAGGAATCCCATTACAGCAACATTAATTGCAGCTGGGCGAGGCTGGCTTCGTCTAGCACAGAGAGAGGAAGAATTAACTCCTTCACTGCCGAAAAACACCCAGCACCAGAAACTCAGCTGTGAGAAGTCAGGCTGTGCAATCGCGACGATCTTCGTAGCAACACACCCGTGACAATACCCCCCCTTCTACGAGGGGCCTCCGGACCCTCAGGGCCAGGTTTATCTGGGTGAGTAGTGTGGAAGGCCCGAATTAATCGGTCTGCGTTAATATCCGACGCAGGAACCCACGTCCTCTCCTCCGCACCATACCCCCTCCAATGAACCAGGTACTGAAGGGACCGGCGATTCAGACGTGAATCGATGATTCTCGACACCTGAAACTCCAAGTTACCATTGACCACCACAGGAGGAGGAGGTAAAGGTGAAGGTATCACCGGCGCCACATACCTCTTAAGAAACGATCTGTGGAACACATTGTGAATTTTAAATGTAGGAGGGAGGTCAAGACGGAATGCCACCGGATTAATTATAGAACTGATCTTGTATGGCCCGATGAACCTGGGACCCAGTTTCCAGGAGGGAACCTTAAGTTTTATATTCTTGGTAGACAACCATACCAGATCGTTCACACTTAGGTCCAGACCAGACACTCTCCTCCTATCAGCCATATGTTTGTATCGGTTCCCCATAGTACTCAGATTATTCAGCACTCCTCTCCACACTGAAGCAAGTGACGATGAAAATCGTTCCTCCTCAGGAACCCCGGAAGAGCCCCCCCTATTGAAAGTACAAAACTGGGGGTGAAAACCATATGCCCCAAAAAACGGGGACTTACCAGTGGACTCGCTCCGCCTATTATTAAGAGCAAACTCCGCCAGAGGCAAGAAAGAAGCCCAGTCCTCCTGGTTCTCTGACACAAAACACCGGAGATATGTCTCCAAGCTCTGGTTCAGACGCTCTGTCTGACCATTGGTCTGCGGATAAAAAGCCGATGAAAATGACAACTGCATCCCCCGCCGTGTACAAAATGCCTTCCAGAATTTGGACACAAACTGAGACCCCCGATCCGACACCACATCGGAGGGTACCCCGTGAAGCCTTACAATCTCCCCAATGAACACCTGCGCTTTTAGCATTAGGAAGAGCAGGAAGAGCGATAAAATGTGCCATCTTGCTGAACCTGTCCACTACAACGAGTATGACTGTTTTACCCGAAGATGACGGGAGGTCCGTAATGAAGTCCATAGACAGATGAGTCCACGGACGCTCCGGGATCTTCAAAGGTAAGAGGGCCCCAGACGGACGGGTATGTGGGGTCTTAGAGCGCGCACAAACCTCGCAGGACGCGACAAAAGTTACCACCTCCCTATGTAAGTTAGGCCACCAAAACCGACGCGAGAGGAGATCCTCAGTTGCTTTACTCCCTGGGTGTCCTGCTAAAGCTGAATTATGGTGTGCCTCGATCACCTTTTGTCGCAACTGATTTGGAACAAACAGTCTCCCTGGAGGTCCTACAGGGGCGTCCCCCTGAGCCTCCAATACCTCCTCCTCAAGCTCAGAGCATACTGCCGACACCACCACCCCCTCCTGAAGGATAGGAACTGGGTCCTCCATATTCCCGGCCCCAAGGAAACTACGAGATAAGGCATCCGCCTTTACATTTTTTGACCCAGGACGATATGTGACGACAAAATTAAACCTGGTAAAAAATAATGACCACCTAGCTTGTTTGGGATTCAGACGTTTTGCAGACTCCAGATATAGCAGGTTCTTGTGATCGGTGATGACAGTGACCGGATGGACTGACCCCTCCAAAAAATGGCGCCACTCCTCAAAAGCCAACTTAATGGCCAAGAGTTCCCTATTGCCGACATCGTAATTCCTCTCAGCGGACGACAGTTTTTTAGAGAAAAATGCGCACGGATGCCACTTACCAGGGGACGAACCTTGTGACAATACTGCTCCCACCCCTACCTCGGAAGCGTCCACCTCTACAATGAATGGCTGTGACGCATCAGGTTGAATAGGTATGGGTGCCGAGGCAAAGCATTTTTTCAAGGAGGAGAATGCTTGACAAGCCTTGTCAGACCACCTAGAAAAATCCGTCCCCTTTTTTGTCATGTCTGTGAGAGGTTTAACCATGGACGAGAAATTACGAATAAATTTACCGGTAATAATTAGCAAACCCCAGGAAACGTTGTAGAGCCTTAAGATTCTCTGGCAGATCCCACTCAAGAACTGCCCGTACTTTCCCAGGGTCCATACGAAAACCGGACGCTGAAACCAGAAAGCCTAAAAACTGGAGTTCCTGTACGGCGAACACACACTTTTCCCATTTGGCGTACAGTTTATTATCCCGCAAGATCTGTAACACCTGCCTAACATGCTCCTGATGAGACACAAGATCCGGCGAGTAAATTAAGATATCATCCAGATATATGACCACAAACTGTCCCACCAGGTGGCGAAAAATGTCATTTACAAAGTGTTGGAACACCGCCGGGGCATTAGTCAGACCGAATGGCATGACAAGGTTCTCATAATGCCCCTCTGGAGTGTTAAACGCCGTCTTCCACTCATCCCCCTCCTTTATCCTAATCAGATTGTACGCCCCCCTGAGATCCAACTTAGAGAACCATTTGGCGCCCACGATCTGATTGAAGAGATCGGGAATAAGTGGGAGCGGATACAGATCTCGGACCGTAATCCGATTAAGTTCACGGAAATCCAGGCAAGGGTGTAGGCCTCCATCTTTCTTCTTCACAAAGAAGAACCCCGCAGCCACCGGGGAAGATGAAGGTCTAATATGCCCCTTTCCCAGACTTTCAGCAATATAATCCTTCATGGCCTGCCTCTCAGGACCAGATAGGTTATACAACCTAGATTTAGGTAACTTGGCCTCAGGGAGCAGTTTTACAGAACAGTCATACACGCGATGAGGAGGTAGTTCCTGACACCCTTTCTCCGAGAATACATCCTCAAAGTCCGCCAGAAATGGAGGTAAGACCCTAGGAGTGACTGCACCGATGACCGTATTCATGTAGTTTTTATTACAGAATTCACTCCATTGGCTTATCTCTCTGGATTGCCAATCAATAACTGGGTTATGCTTAGTTAACCAAGGAAGGCCCAACACTATAGGAGTGGGAAGACCCTCCAACACGTAACAAGACAACAGTTCTTTATGTATCGCCCCCACTTGAAGTTTTACGTTATGCACAGCTTGCAAAAAACTTCCCTGACCGAGAGGTCTGGCGTCGATCGAGAATATGGGGATGGGTTTAGCCAACACACTCAATTGTATACCTTGAACCCGGGCAAACCGAGCGTCCACCAGATTAGCCCCAGCCCCACTATCCAGAAGAACAGATATCCTCTCAGTTCTCGTACCCACCACCACCTCCGCCGGTACGAGAAACTGAGACGAACTTAGGGACGAAATACTTACTCCCAGATTGCCGTCCACCACACAACCTGGGATCAATAGTTTTCCGACGACCCTTTACTCTGCAAAGGACGGGATGGACACCCCCCAATAAAATGTCCCTTTTTCCCACAGAAGAAACAACTTCCTGTTTTGTGGCGCCCCGCCGGTCCCCTCCCCCGAAATGATGTCCCTCCTAATTGCATAGGCTCCTCTGGACTGACCAGGGGAACCTCCATATAAGGGACCCTTGAGGAAGGTGGAGTCATCACAGGGGGCGGAGTTACCCCGCACCTCTCCCGAAGCCGTCTGTCAATATGAATAGCAAGGGCCATAGCGGCTTCCAGTGACGCGGGAGGGTCATACTGTGCCAATACATCCTTTAATTTGTCAGATAAACCTTGACAAAAAATGGCTCCTAAGAGCCGGGTCATTCCACTGGGTGTCCGTGGCCCACCTACGGAACTCCGAACAGAATTCCTCCGCCGGACGATCTCCCTGCTGGATCCTATGTAACTTAGATTCAGCAAGGGAGACCCGATCCGGGTCATCATATACGAGACCCAGAGCTGCAAAAACCTATCCACTGACTGGAGAGCCGGGGAGCCCGGGGGAAGGGAGAACGCCCATGATTGTGGGTCCCCTTGTAGGAGCGAGATGACAATTCCCACCCTTTGCTCATCACTCCCCGATGACTGTGGTCGCAGCCGAAAGTACAATTTACATGCCTCCCGGAAAACAAAAAACTTTTCCCGCCCCCCAGTGAACCTGTCAGGGAGAGCTACTTTAGGTTCTGGTCCGGCTTGCTCCGGGGGGTACAAAACCTTAGACTTAACGTCCGCCAGCTCCATGGACAAACTCTGCAACTGCCGAGCAAGACTGGCTACTGGATCCATGGTAGCTGGAGAGAATCTTTTGTCGGTCGGTGAAAATGTCACGCTGTCTCTGCGTACCGGAGGTTAGGGGCCTAAGCTGACCCTAAGCTGGGGCCTTGACTAATCCCTCTACCTGGAGTTACTGTTAAAGGTACAGAGGTCCAGGCCGCCAGCGTAATCCCTACCTCCTGAGGATCCCTGAACCTCAGTGATCTAGTCCTGAGAAGGACCCCGATCACAACAACAGGGAACGGGATAATATAAGCCCACACACAGTACTAGACGAACGAGACAGTACAAGGGGAAAATCAACAACCACCTTGCATACAAAACTACACCAAAACAACAGAGGGAACACCAACGGGTAAGGAGATAAATGAATAAGCGAGGAAGGGGAAAAAAACACACACAAGGTACACTTCACTCCAAACTCCAAAATACCACAAGCCGCTCTGTTTGTCTGCCAGGAATGCTTTCACCGACACTTCCCTAGCAGACTGGCAGGTATTTGAAGGAATCCCATTACAGCAACATTAATTGCAGCTGGGCGAGGCTGGCTTCGTCTAGCACAGAGAGAGGAAGAATTAACTCCCTCACTGCCGAAAAACACCCAGCACCAGAAACTCAGCTGTGAGAAGTCAGGCTGTGCAATCGCGACGATCTTCGTAGCGACACACCCGTGACAATGAACCAGGAACCACAATTGAGACCAGAACAATTGATCACCGGCAACCATCATGGGAGGGAACCTCCCTTATATCAGACCAGTCAGTGATCCCAGATTGCCATTCCTCGCTGAAAGGTTCAGTACTCTCTGTAACCACCAGAGGGAGCTTCTGCTCAAAAACCATCTCTAGCACATTCATAACAGGCATCCCAAGTGCCAAGGCGATTCAGGCTATCGCTTCTCGGCCTTTTGACTAAGATCAAATGTAGTATCTGTTCTTATCAGTTTAATATGTCATACCTCCCCTATCAGGGGACCATATATTAAATGGATTTTTAGAATAGAGCTTGCTTTGTCCACTCCACTCATTGACCCGTATTGCAGTATTTATGGGAACAGTGCACTATGCTTTATTTGAATGCTTTTTTCCTCCTTTTTGCTGTATACTGCTGTTTTCATGTTCAAAGGTGCACATATTAGATATGTTTTTACATTGTCTCCCTCTTGTGGACCAAAAAGAGGAAAAAAATTGAAGTATCCCAAATGTAGCTATTGCACACTGTTCACATTCTTGATGCAATGATCTCTTTTGCAAAACATTGTCTCCCTCTTATGGACCACCAACTTTTAAATTTTGTATATGTTTATGTACCCCTTCATGACACAGCCTATTTTTACCTTAAAGACCTTGCCATTTTTTGCAATTCTGACCAGCGTCCCTTTATGAGGTAATAACTCAGGAACGCTTCAACGGATCCTAGCGATTCTGAGAATGTTTTTTCGTGACATATTGGGCTTCATGTTAGTGGTAAACTTAGGTCGATAATTTTTCGTTTATTTGTGAAAAAAATGGAAATTTGGCGAAAATTTTGAAAATTTTGCAATTTTCAAATTTTTAATTTTTATTCTGTTAAACCAGAGATATGTAACACAATAGTTAATAAATAACTTATAATTTATTATAATTTATTAACTATTAATAGTTAATAAATAACATTTCCCACATGTCTACTTTACATCAGCACAATTTTGGAAACAAAATTTTTTTTTTGTTAGGAAGTTATAAGGGTTAAAAGTTGACCAGCGATATCTCATTTTTACAGCAAAATTTACAAAACCATTTTTTTTTTAAACCACCTCACATTTGAAGTCACTTTGAGGGGTCTATATGGCAGAAAATACCTAAAAGTGACACCATTATAAAAACTCCACCCCTCAAGCTACTCAAAACTACATTCAAGAAGATTATTAACCCTTCAGGTGCTTCACAGGAGCTAAAGCAACGTGGAAAGAAAAAATGGACATTTTTATTTTTCCAACAAAAATTTTCTTTTAGCATCAATTTTTTCATTTTTACATGGGCAACAGGATAAAATGGATCCTAAAATTTGTTGGGCAATTTTTCCTGAATACACAGATACCTCATATGTGGTCATAAACCACTGTTTGGGCGCACGGCAGGGCTCAGAAGGGATGGAGCGCCATTTGACTTTTTGAATGGAAAATATGCTGAAATATTTAGCGGTTGCCATGTCGCATTTGGAGAGTCCCTGTGTGCCTAAACATTGGAGCTCCCCCACAAGTGACCCCATTTTGGAAACTAGACCCCCAAAGGAACTTATCTAGATGCATAGTGAGCACTTTGAACCCCCAGGTGCTTCACAAATTGATCAGTAAAAAAAAAGAAAGTACTTTTTTTTTCACAAAAATTTTCTTTTAGCCTCAGTTTTTTCATTTTCACATGGGCAACAGGATAAAATGGATCCTAAAATTTGTTGGGCAATTTCTCCTGAGTACACAGATACCTCATATGTGGTCATAAACCACTGTTTGGGCGCACGGTAGGGCCCAGAAGGGAAGGAGCGCCATTTGACTTTTTGAATGGTAAATTAGCTCCAATCGGACACCATGACGTGTTTGGAGAGCCCCTGTGTGCCTCAACAGTGAAAAAAAACACATGTGACACCATTTTGGAAGCTAGACCCCTTATGAAACTTATCTAGATGTGTTGTGAGCACTCTGAACCCCCAAGTGCTTCACAGAAGTTTATAACGCAGAGCAGTGAAAATAAAAAAAATCATTTTTTCCTCAAAAATGATTTTTTAGCCCTCTATTTTTTATTTTCTCAAGGGTAACAGGAGAAATTGGACCACAAAAATTGTTGTGCAATTTGTCCTGAGTACATCAATACCCCATATGTGGGGGGGAACCACTGTTTTGGCGCATGGAATAGCTCAGAAGGAAGGAGCGCCATTTTGGAATGCAGACTTGATGGAATGTTCTGCGGGCGTCATGTTGCGTTTGCAGAGCCCCTGATGTGCCTAAACAGTAGAAACCCCCACAAGTGACTCCATTTTGGAAACTAGACCCCCCAAGGAGCTTATCTAGATGTGTAGTGAGTACTTTGAACCCCCAAGTGCTTCACAGAAGTTTATAAACGCAGAGCAGTGAAAATAACAAAATCATTTTTGTTTCTCAAAACTCATTTTAAGCCCGCTATTTTTTATTTTCCCAAGGGTAACAGGATAAATTGGACCCCAAAAGTTGTTGTCCAGTTTTTCCTGAGTACGCTGGTGCCCCATATGTGGTGAGGACCTGTCAGGGATCGAACCCAGTGTCTCTTGTCCACCAGCCAGCAGCTCTACCATCTGAGCTATTCTGCTGGCTACAAAGTTCCTTGCTGAACCCGGATACCATTGACTGTTGTTCCTGATCGGCTTCACCCAGTGCTCTCTCGTTTGGCCTCTGATTGCCAATTACACGCCCTATATAAACCTGGCCCTGTGGGTGTGTCATTGCGAGATTATTGTGCTTCCAGCCTTTAGTCAAGCTCTTTCTCCTGCTGTTCCTGCTGCTACAAACACTGCTCTCCTGTGAACTGACCTCGGCCTGCCACCTGACTACGTTATCTGCCTGCTCCTCTGCTACAAACACTGCCTTTCCTGTGTACCGACCTCCGGCTGCCACCTGACTACGTTACCTGCCTCTGCTTCCCCTAGTGTTTGCAGTAACATTGGCTCCAACCCAGACGGGATCCTGACAGAATAATCTCGCGCCAAAATGGAGTCCGCTGTGAACACCCTGAGGTGGCAAGTTACAGAGCTTTAAAGTTTTTGTACTGATTCTCAAGGAAAATATTCCAAGTTACAAACTGATTTCACGGGTCTACAACAGGAAGTAATTGAGCTACAAAAACAACTTCTGGACGTGCGCAATTCAGGGTCCGAATCAAACGCGCGGCTGCCGCTGCCTGCAAAGTTCAGTGGGGATCGCCAGCAGTACCGAGGATTCCTCAATCAATGCCGCATATACTTCCAGATGCAACCTGCTCCCTTTACCAGTGAGAGGAAGAAAGTTTTTTTCATGATAAATCTCCTGACGGATGAAGCTCTTGCTTGGGCTTCACCTTATGTAGAAAAGGACTATGGTCTCCTTAATGACCTGGACGCTTTCATCGCAGCTATGAATCAAGTTTTTGATGACCCAAACCGCTGTGTGACAGCAGAAACCAAATTACATAATTTGCGCCAAGGACGTCGCTCTGTTGCGGAATATACATCGGAGTTCCGTCGCTGGGTGGCCGACACCACCTGGAATCCAGCGGCCCAGAGAAGTCAATTTCGACGAGGGTTATCAGAACCAGTGAAAGACGAGCTTGCCAGGGTTGAGACCCCTGACCAGTTGGAGGACTTTATTCAACTATGTATCCGAATTGACCAGAGACTTACTGAAAGGAGAAAGGAGAGACTACGAGCACTTGGGAATAGCCCTGGCTTCTCATTTTCAGCATCAGACCACCAAGAAAAGACGCAAGGCGTGTCTGAACCGATGCAGATCAACGTCATCCGAAGACCACTCTCTGCACAGGAGAAGGAGAGGCGACGTGCAGAACATCTCTGCCTCTATTGTGGGGACCCTGGACACTATGCCATCAACTGTCCTAACAAAAAGACTATAGCCTTTACCAACAACAGGTCTGCCAGCAATATGGACCTTTCTCAGCAGTCGGATTCCATCTTGCAGACTATCTCATCAGTAACGCCAGAAATAGACAAAATACATACTACATCATCTCATTTTGTAATCCCCATTCAGGTTGTAATGGGCACCCAAAAAATACAATGCTCTGCCCTGTTGGATTCGGGAGCAGGAGGAAATTTTATGGACTTAAAATTTACACGTGATAATAATATTTCCAGTAGGACCAAATCCACACCAATTGAAATGGAAAACTGTGGATGGATCACCTTTGTCTTCTGGACCTGTCACGCATGAGACAATCGAACTGGAGATTTGTATCGACCCGGATCATCATGAAGCTGTCAGTTTCCACCTTATTTCATCTCCGAAATTTCCGGTTATTCTAGGGATCCCCTGGTTTTCAGTCCATAACCCTTCTATCAACTGGGCATCAAGGACCATCACCTTTCCATCTGACTACTGTAAGAATAATTGTCATAAGGAACCCCTGTTCTCCAACAAGTCCAAATCTCTAAGATTTCGCATGAGAAGGAAGAGAAACTACCACCTCAATATCAGCAGTTCTCTGATGTCTGCAGTAAGAAGAAAGCAGATCAATTACCTCCTCATCGTCCTTACGATTGTCCCATTGAATTGCTGCCAGGAGCAACCATTCCATTTGGACGGATTTACAATCTTTCCGAACCTGAATTGAAGGTATTAAGAAAGTTCCTGGATGAAAATTTAGAGAAAGGCTTTATTCGACCTTCCACATCTCCAGCTGGGGCACCCCTGTTCTTTGTTGAAAAGAAAGACTCCACTCTGCGGCCATGTATAGACTACAGAGAGATGAATAATATCACTGTCAAGAATCGCTACCCGCTACCCTTGATTCCTGAACTATTCGAGAGACTCCGTTCTGCGAAAATCTTTACGAAGCTGGATCTTAGAGGGGCTTACAACCTCATACGGATTCGCCCAGGAGATGAGTGGAAGACCGCCTTCAGAACGAGATATGGACATTATGAATCTCTTGTTATGACCTTTGGCCTTAGCAATGCCCCAGCCACCTTTCAACATTTTATTAATGATGTATTTCGAGATTTCTTGGACCAATTCGTTGTGGCTTATCTCGATGACATTCTTATATTTTCAGACACCTTGGAAGAGCATCGCAGGCACGTCCAGTTAGTCTTGGAACGACTACAGGAGAACCATCTCTACATTAAACTTGAAAAATGTGAGTTTGAACAAACCAGTATCCAATTTCTGGGATATATCATCTCCCCAGAAGGTCTGAGCATGGATCCCGGCAAAATCAATGCTGTAGTGGACTGGCCTGTTCCAAGAAATTTAAAAGACGTCCAGCGTTTCATAGGATTTGCAAATTTTTACCGAAAATTTATAAAGAACTTTTCACGGATCATACTACCAATTACTACACTAACGAAAAAGACCAAAGCATTTTTCTGGTCTCCGGAGGCACAGGAGGCTTTTGACAAGTTGAAAACTCTTTTTACATCTGCTCCATTGTTAGTACACCCAAATCCTGAATTGCCATTTACTGTCGAAGTGGACGCCTCGGACTCTGCAGTGGGAGCCATTCTGTCTCAGCGAGTTGGGGACAAGATGCAACTTCACCCATGTGCGTTTCTTTCCCACACCATGTCATCTGCAGAAAAGAACTACGACATTGGTAATAAAGAACTGTTAGCCATTAAAGTTGCCTTCTCCGAGTGGATACATCTTCTGGAAGGTGCCAATCACCCTGTGACTGTCCTCACGGACCACAAGAATCTTGAATTCCTCCGTACAGCAAAAAGATTGTCTGCAAGACAAGCACAATGGGCCTTATTTTTCTCAAGATTCAATTTTATAATCTCTTACCGGCCTGGTTCAAAAAATGGCAAGGCTGACGCCCTGTCCAGGATGTGTTCGGAACCTCAGGAGAGGTCTAGTAATGACGATACAATTCTAGGCCCTAAAAATTTTTTGGGAATATTGCACTCTAGAGGACTATGTAATAGAATTAAAGATGGATATCAAGAGGACTCTTTCCTTAACCATCCTTCGGAAGACGTCGATCTTTCATTCAAAGAGGGGTTTTGGATGCAGAAACACCAAATATATGTACCTGAATCTTCTCGCCTTGAAGTCCTCAAAAGTGTCCATGATTCTAAACTGGCAGGACATCCTGGAGTTGCAAAAACACAAGACTTACTACTTCGTTTCTTTTGGTGGCCTAATTGTAGGAAGGACGTGAGGAAATATGTTTCAACCTGTTTAACATGCGCACGAAACAAGACCCCACGATCGTCTCCTCTAGGACTCTTGCAACCACTCCCAGTTCCATCCAGGCCTTGGGGATCTATTTCCATGGATTTTATTGTGGAACTACCCCCTTCCAAACAGATGACCGTCATCCTTGTCATAGTGGACCGACTCACAAAAATGGCCCACTTTATTCCAACTGAAGGAATTCCTACTGCTGAAAAAACTGCAGAACTGATGATCAAAGAGGTATTCAGGTTACATGGAATTCCTGACAGCGTGGTGTCTGACAGAGGCGTTCAGTTTACGTCAAAATTTTGGAAGAGTTTCTGTACAGCCTTGGGAGTCACGGTGAATCTTTCTACCGCTTTCCATCCTCAGTCCAATGGCCTGACGGAGAGAACGAACCAGACTTTGGAGCAATACCTCCGTTGCTTCATTTCCTATCTTCAGGATGACTGGGTGGACTATTTACCAACAGCAGAGTTTGCCTACAACAACTCCATACATAGCGCTACATCTCAAACCCCATTTTTTGCTAATTATGGAGTACATCCAGTATTTATCCCTAATCTGCCAGTGAACACTCCCATTCCTGCTGTAAATGACAGGCTTACAAAATTACAGGAATCCCAGAAGGAATTATCAGAGATATTACTCAAGACCCAGGAAGTATATAAGGAAGCAGCAGATAAACATCGGAGAGTGCCCCCTGCTCTTCAGGTTGGAGACAAAGTTTGGCTGTCCACTAAAAACCTTAAGACACATGTACCATCCTCCAAATTGGGTCAGAAATTCATTGGACCTTTTCAAATTTCTGCAAAAATTAACCAGGTTGCTTTTCGTTTAAAACTTCCCAACAATCTAAAGATTCATCCAGTGTTTCACATATCCTTGCTCAAACCCTTCTGTGAAAACCCGTTTCCAGGAAGAATTCAGCCACCTCCTCCACCAGAAAGGATCCGTGGTGAAGAAGAATACATTGTGGATAAGATTCTGGACTCCCGAAAATTCAGAGGTAAACTGCAGTATCTGGTGCAGTGGGAAGGTTATGGACCAGAGGAAAATTCATGGGAACCAAAGGACAACGTCCATGCTCCTGGGCTTACAAGAGCCTTCCATCAGAGGTACCCAGATAGGCCAGCTCCTGAGATGTCCAGAGGCCATCCTGGAAGGAGGGGAGTACTGTCAGGGATCGAACCCAGTGTCTCTTGTTCACCGGCCAGCAGCTCTACCATCTGAGCTATTCTGCTGGCTACAAAGTTCCTTGCTGAACCCGGATACCATTGACTGTTGTTCCTGATCGGCTTCACCCAGTGCTCTCTCGTTTGGCCTCTGATTGCCAATTACACGCCCTATATAAACCTGGCCCTGTGGGTGTGTCATTGCGAGATTATTGTGCTTCCAGCCTTTAGTCAAGCTCTTTCTCCTGCTGTTCCTGCTGCTACAAACACTGCTCTCCTGTGAACTGACCTCGGCCTGCCACCTGACTACGTTATCTGCCTGCTCCTCTGCTACCAAACTGCCTTTCCTGTGTACCGACCTTCGGCTGCCACCTGACTACGTTATCTGCCTGCTCCTCTGCTACAAACACTGCCTTTCCTGTGTACCGACCTCCGGCTGCCCCTTCACAGAAGTTTATAACGCAGAGCCGTGAAAATAAAAAATATTTTTTTTTCTCAAAAAATGATTTTTTAGCCCCCTATTTTTTATTTTCACAATGGTTACAGGAGAAATTGGACCCCAAAAGATGTTGTCCAGTTTTTCCTGAGTACGCTGGTACCCGATATGTGGGGGGGAACCACTGTTTGGGCACACGTCAGGGCTCGGAAGGGATGTAGTGACGCTTTGAAATGCCGACTTGATGGAATGGTGTGCGGGCATCTTGTTTCGTTTGCAGAGCCCCTGATGTGCCTAAACAGTAGAATCCCCCCACAAGTGACCCCATTTTTGTATACTAGACCCCACAAGGAACTTATCCAAATGTGTGGTGAGCAC
This sequence comes from Oophaga sylvatica, assembly GCA_033576555.1. Classification (NCBI taxonomy): domain Eukaryota; kingdom Metazoa; phylum Chordata; class Amphibia; order Anura; family Dendrobatidae; genus Oophaga; species Oophaga sylvatica. The sequence continues at coordinate 6,066 of JARQOD010000575.1, read as the reverse complement.
CTTGAACCCCCACGTGCTTCACAGAAGTTTATAATGCAGAGCCGTGAAAATAAAAAATCATTTTTTTCCTCAAAAACTGATTTTTTAACCCGCAATTTTTTATTTTCACAAGGGTAACAGGAGAAATTGGACCCCAAAAGTTGTTGTACAGTTTGTCCTGAGTACACTGGTACCCCATATGTGGGGGGGAACCACTGTTCGGGCACACGTTGGGGCTCGGAAGGGAAGTAGTGACGTTTTGAAATGCCGACTTTGATGGAATGGTCTGCGAGCGTCATGTTACGTTTGCAGAGCCCCTGATGTGCCTAAACAGTAGAAACTTCCCACAAGTGACCCCATTTTGGAAACTAGACCCGCTGTCATGGTTTACTGGGTTCTTGGATCAGGCAGTCACGGGGTTAACTTGGTTGGCCTCTTTCTGGGTCCTGGGAGGCTTTTTATAGCCTCACTGTGAAGCCAGCCTTTGTCGTTTATACTCTGACCTTTGGCTGAGTGTGTCTGACCCTGTGCTTGTGCCAGTGCTTTGTGCCTGTGCTACATTTTATGCTTGCTTGGTTCTGATTTGGCTGTGTCCCTGTTACGTGTTTTGCCTGTCCCTTTTGTACTGCGTTGCTCTGTCTGTGTATGACCCCTTGGCTGTGTTCTGGTTATTCTCTGCCTGCTCCTTTTGTACTTCGTCGCCCTCTATGTGTATGACCTGGCTATCCTGACTATCCATTCTGTCTATGCCCCTTGGTAACTTTATTTCGTAGTTACCCTTCTAGGAGTTTTCCTTTACCTCCTAGATCTCTGGAGCTTAGGCCACGCCCCTAGGCAGTCACGTGCCTGCAGGTCCTTCGGCCTGAAACATTCTCTACCTGATACTGCTGCCTCTGAGAGACGTGTGCTGGCTCCGCCCCTTGGCAGTCACATGGTGCGGAAGGTCCTGTGTCCTCAGAAGCACACATCTTCTCTGCTGCGGTTCTACTATACAGGTATCGTTGTGCACAGTTTGTTCACTCAAGACACACGCACTGGCTCAGTGAGCAAGTGCAGTGCGGTGTGCCTGACATTATAAACGACCGTTACATTTTTTTTTCTGAGGGGGAGATTTAGGAGTGTTATCCTCATGGATCCCATGCAGGTGTTAGCAGGTCAGGTGAAACATCTGACGCAAAGGTTCCAGGAGTTGAATGTTGAGCAGCGCATGATGGCTCAGACCCAGCAGCAGCTGGTAGATACCATACTGGGGGCTGTCGCTGCGGGGTCTCTGGGTTCTGGTGGTAAGGATGTGTCATTGGTGTCTCCTGAATCTCCAGTTAAACTGCCCGACTACTTCTCAGGGGATAAAAATGAGTTCAGAGACTTCAGGGAGGGGTGTAAACTTTTTTTCTCCCTGAGGCCTCGCTCTTCTGGGGATGAGTTCCAGAGGGTGGGGGTCATTATTTCCCTACTTCGGGGGGCCCCACAAGCCTGGGCTTTTTCTCTCTCTCCTTCTGCTCCTGAGAGGATGACTGTTGATACGTTTTTTCATGCCCTGGGCCGCATCTATGATGAGCCTGACAGGGTCCGTATGGCTGAGGACATGGTTATGAGTGTTCGTCAGGGTAAACATTCAGCCGAGTGGTTCTGTTCGGAGTTCCGACGTTGGGCAGCAGAGGTCTCCTGGAGTGATGCCGCCCTTCGAGGGCTATTCCGCAGAGGCCTGTCTGAACATCTCCAGGACGCCCTGGCCCTTCATCCTCCACCTGATAATTTGGAGGACGCCATAACCCAGGCCGTACGAATGGACCGCAGGCTACGTGGCAGGGGTATCATGCAATGTGAAGCCTCACTGTTTGCTGGCAGCAAAGAGACTGGAGCCACTACTGAGGTCATGGACATTGGCACCACCTCGCTAAAAGAGAAGGAGAGAAGACATCGCCGGGAGAAACAACTCTGTTTCTATTGTGGAGAGTCCGGACATTGGAGAAAAGATTGCCACACCTGTCCATCATCTAAGACGGCGGAAAACTACTAGGTCTGGGTAGCGGTCGAGGAGGCTGCCCAGACCTTCAGGTACTATTTTCCTCATGTTCTAAAGTCGTGTTAAAGGTGGAACTGTTGGTAGACAACTATCGTTTTTTCTCGACAGCGTTGGTGGACAGTGGTTCATCTCTCAATCTGATCAGTTCCTGTGTCGTCTCCCAACATAAGATAGGGACAGTCAGGCTGGAGACACCCCTTAAAATTGTTGCAATCGACTCTTACCCGAACAGGGATTCTTTATGTTTCCAAAAGGTTTTCTTTGCAGGTTGGTTCTTCCCACAAGGAAGACATGGAATGTTTTGTCATGGACAAATTGCCCACAGGGCTAGTGCTGGGTATGCCATGGCTTCAACGCCACAACCCGGTGATTGACTGGGAATCAGGGGAGATTATTAAATGGGGATCCCAATGTGTCGACTGTTGCCATAAACCTGTTTATTGTATGAAACTTGCAAAACCTGTCTCAGTGTCTTCTGTTGGTCTGGAGGGTATTCCGGAGTACCTGAAAGACTTTGAGGACGTGTTCTCTGAAAGTGAGGCTGAGGCTCTGCCCCCGCATAGATCATTTGACTGTGCTATTGATCTTGTCCCGGGAGCCAAATTGCCCAAAGCCCGCCTGTTTAATTTGTCAGGCCCGGAGCGCCTGGCTATGAAGCAATACATCGCTGAAAGTCTTCGCAAAGGGCATATAAGGCCCTCAGTGTCCCCAGTAGCTGCGGGGTTCTTCTTTGTTAAAAAGAAGGATGGCGGTCTACGTCCCTGCCTCGACTTTCGAGAACTTAATAAAATCACAGTCAGGAATACATACCCCCTGCCTCTGATTCCTGATCTCTGTAACCAGCTTTCTGGGGCCAAGTGGTTTTCAAAATTGGACCTCAGGGGGGCTTATAATTTGATAAGAGTACGGGAAGGGGATGAGTGGAAAACTGCTTTTCTTACTACTGAGGGGTTATTTGAGAATCTCGTCATGCCTTTTGGTCTCACCAATGCTCCAGCTGTGTTTCAAAATTTCATTAATGTAGTTTTTTCAAACCTCATTGGCCGTTTTGTTGTGATCTATTTGGATGATATACTGATATATTCCTCTGACAGACATTCACATTTATCACATGTTAAAACTGTGTTTCAAAGACTCAGGGAAAATCATTTATTTGTTAAGCTGGAGAAATGTTCTTTCTTTGTTCAGGAGCTATCATTTTTGGGTCTTATAATCTCTCCACAGGGGTTTCGTATGGATCCCAAGAAGGTGCAAGCCATTATGGAGTGGGTCCAGCCTCGGGACCTTAGAGGACTCCAGCGCTTCTTGGGATTCGCGAATTACTATCGCAGGTTTATCAAGGGTTTTTCTCAGATTGTGAAACCCCTCACGGATTTCACACGTAAAGGGGCAGATGTTAGGAACTGGTCCCCGTCGGCCAAACAATCTTTTTTAACTTTGAAAAATTGTTTCACATCCGCTCCTGTTCTGGTTAAACCTGACTCAGCCAAGCCGTTTGTGGTTGAAGTTGATGCTTCGGAGGTTGGGGTGGGGGCAGTGTTGTCACAGGGACCTACTTCTCTGACTAACCTCATACCTTGTGCCTATTTCTCGAAAAAATTTTCTCAGGCTGAGAGAAATTATGACGTTGGTAATAGAGAACTCTTAGCAATCAAATTGGCGTTCGAGGAATGGAGGCATTTTTTGGAGGGGGCGGCTCACCCCATCACAGTCATCACCGACCACAAAAACTAGAGTATATCAAATCTGCTAAAAGACTGACTCCTAGGCAAGCCCGTTGGTCACTTTTTTTTTCCAGATTTCAATTTTCTATAACTTTTCGCCCAGGGTCTAAAAACGTGAAAGCTGATGCTTTATCACGTAGTTTTGAGCCGCTTTCTGCCCCTGACCCGCCGTCCCCCATTCTTCAACCCAATGTCGTTATAGCTGAAGTGTCGTCGGAATTGGAGCGGGAGATTGTGGGGGCTCAATCTTTAGCTCCAAGGTCCAAACCCGAAAACAAATTGTTTGTTCCTCAGCAGTTACGCACCAGGCTCCTGCGGGAGTTCCATGATTCAAAACTGAGTGCTCACCCAGGCATTTCTGCCACACGAGAGGCAGTGGCTAGAGTTTTTTGGTGGCCTTTGATGACTTCAGATATTAAGAAGCATGTCGCTGCGTGTGGGGTATGCGCTCGTTCTAAGAGCTCTCATTGCCGGCCGGCCGGGGATTTGGTGCCTTTGCCAATTCCAGGAAGGCCATGGACCCACTTGTCCATGGACTTCATTACCAACCTTCCTTCTTCTCGGGGTAACACGGTTATCTGGGTAGTTGTTGACAGGTTTTCTAAGTTAGCGCATTTTGTACCTATGGCAAGTCTACCTTCTGCTGAGACTCTCGCTAAGCATTTCCTCGCACAGATTGTGCGGTTACAAGGGGTACCTATGAATATTGTATCTGACAGAGGGGCACAATTTGTGGCCAAGTTTTGGCGGGCTTTTTGCAAAAGGTTGGGGATATCTTTGTCCTTTTCCTCAGGCTACCACCCAGAGAGTAACGGGCAGACGGAGCGCACCAACCAGTCGCTTGAACAAATTCTTCGATGTTTGGTTTCTACTCTGCAAAGCGACTGGTGTGATGCCCTACCGTTAGCGGAGTTCGCCTTCAACAACCGTACCAATCAATCTACCGGTAGGTCACCGTTTTTTATTAATTATGGTTTGAACCCTCATTTTGGTGAATTCTCACGTTTAGATTCGGGTTGTCCAGGAGCTGAGGACTGTGTTAACCGAATCAGGGATCTGTGGTCAAAAGTTCGGTTGAATATGTTCAGGGCTCAGGAGACTTATAAGCGTTTTGCAGATAAAAAAAGGAACCCTGCTCAGGTATTGCAGTGTGGGGACAAGGTGTGGCTCTCCACGCGAAACATAAGTCTTCGTCTACCCTCCGCCAAACTGGGGCCCAAGTTCATAGGTCCCTATGAGATCATTGAGGTAATTAACCTTGTGGTGTATCGTCTTCGCCTCCCCCACGCTTTGAAACTCCATAACGTATTCCACAGATCCTTGCTAAAACCCTTGGGATCGGTAGTAGAAGAACCAGCTGCTGTTCCCTCCCAGTCTTGGTTGATGGGCACATGGAATTTGAGGTACAACATATTGTAGACTCCCGGCGGTCTCGGGGGTCCTTACAGTACCTGGTGCATTGGAGGGGGTACGGTCCAGAGGACCGGTCTTGGGTGCCGGCCAGATCGGTACACGCTGACCGTCTGGTTCGGGCATTCCATGCTCGGAATCCTGGGAAACCTGGGGGTCCAGAGGCCCCCCATTAAGAAGGGGGTACTGTTATGGTTTACTGGGTTCTTGGATCAGGTAGTCGCGGGGTTAACTTGGTTGGCCTCTTTCTGGGTCCTGGGAGGCTTTTTATAGCCTCACTGTGAAGCCAGCCTTTGTCGTTTATACTCTGACCTTTGGCTGAGTGTGTCTGACCCTGTGCTTGTGCCAGTGCTTTGTGCCTGTGCTACATTTTATGCTTGCTTTGTTCTGATTTGGCTGTGTCCCTGTTACGTGTTTTGCCTGTCCCTTTTGTACTGCGTTGCTCTGTCTGTGTATGACCCCTTGGCTGTGTTCTGGTTATTCTCTGCCTGCTCCTTTTGTACTTCGTCGCCCTCTATGTGTATGACCTGGCTATCCTGACTATCCATTCTGTCTATGCCCCTTGGTAACTTTATTTCGTAGTTACCTGTCACGCTGTATAGCAGATATATATATATGTGATGACAGTAATCTATATCAAAAGGGCAACATACAATATAACATGCGCATAGATATATGATAACATAGAATTACCTGACAGAAAGTCCAGTGGGTCAATACGGAATCCGTTATACGCTGTCTCCGGCTAGAGGGTGACCGGGGTCTATGCTGACCCTAAACTGGGGTCCTAACTAATCCCTCTACCTGGAGGTACTGTTAAAGGTACAGAGGTCCAGGCCACCAGCGTAAACCCTGTCTCCTATCAATCCCTGCCAACTGTAATCTAGTCCTAAGAAGGACCCTGATTACCACCAAAGGGAATGAACA